>DWPV01001680.1:0-19680 GCA_018251915.1 Urbanus proteus proteus
AGTAAAAATAAAATCTAATTAATATTTTCATTTTTAATTAATATGTTCCTAACCTCCTGTTTAAATGACGTCTTGCTGGTGTGAAATATGTCAATTTTATTAAATGTTTTATTATAAGTGGATTGTAATCGACAGACAAGTGAGTTTCGCGCATAATTTGTATTTTTCCTAGTGGTAGCGAATAGAGTAGTGTGTCTTGTTCTAAATTTTGGGACACTGAAACATAGTAATTTTGATGTTAATTCAGGGCAATCTATGTAACCATTACATATTCCATGCAGAAAAGACATATCCATTAGGTGTCGTCTACTTTCAAGGGACATAAGGTGGTTGTGATGACGGGATTCGTTGCGGTGAGAATTACGAAAATTCAAATGTTTGAGGAACTTAAGTTGTATGCGCTCCAAGTTATTAATATAAGTTGTGTACTGAGGATTCCAGACAGTGCTACAGTACTCAAGTATGCTTCTTACGTATGAAGCGTAAAGCACTCGTAGACACCCCTCATCAGTAAAAGGTCTACTAACCCGTAAAACGAAGCCGAGACTTTTGTATGCCTTCGACACAGTGGTGTCTATATGTTCAGAGAACGTCAATTTCGAATCAACTATAATTCCAAGATCTACTGCAGAATTTGCTTTATTGATTATAATGTTATTTATTTCATAGTTATAAGTAATTAAGTGTTTCTTTCTAGTGAAGGAGATGAAGGAGCATTTGCTTATGTTTATGTCAATACGATTATCTCTGTAGTATCTGCTTAAATTATTTAGATCTGTCTGCAATTTTATACAGTCAGAAGGATGTTTTACATTCATGTAAATTTTTGTATCGTCTGCATACATGAGAAAACGCGCATGCTCAATACAGCTACTCACGTCATGTAAATATGACGCATACAAAAGCGGCCCTAAAATGGAACCCTGAGGTACGCCACTGGGAATCTCGATATAATCCGAACGATAGCTACCCACAACTACGGCCTGAGAGCGATTGCGTAAGGTGTTAGGAGTCTATTCACTTTGTTCCTCTACATTTTGTATCCATTTTACACTTTCGCGAATGTTTGTCTCCGGTATCCAAGGCGACAGGTGGCAATGCCTCGCGCCGGATCGATTGCAACTGCTGACGATGCGATTGTAACGGTATTCGCATTTCACTGGAATTTCCCTTTTTATCGTATCGCTATTCGAAATCAATATAATTATACTCTTATAATAATAATGGATAGGCCAACGTACCAGTAATTCATAGATGACCTGATTTTATTTCGATCAAATAGGTATGGTCGAACCATTATCGATAACCCATTAACTGTCATATCATAACTTGAATTATTATTCAGTTGAAAATCTGTAACAGTACTACGTTTTGTGTCTGTTGTTTTTTGTGATTGTAATTAACTGATTTCATCAATAAAAATAGGTTGTGACGTTAAATGGCTACTGTTGAACATAGCAATCTCAAAATAAATAATTTTTTATAGGTATTCTGCCTAAAGTCGATCATATAAGCATTATTAGTTAGTAGACCTGCGAACTAGGTTCAAATGCTTTCGATTCGTATATTCGCCGCATAACGCCACCTCCATTTGACCAAGACTACACAAGCGTTTTATGAGTCAAATGTTCGTGGCTGTTTCTGCGTAAAGGTTATAGAACCTTTTGTGGGCCTTGTGGTTCAACCCCGGATGTACCACTGCTATACCTATTCCTGCTTAATAACAGCAGTGTTAAACTGTTGAATTCTGGTTTGAAGGGTGTAGCAACAGAGACATGCTGAAGGTGGTAGAACTCTATGTAGTTCGATTCCTGCGGCACCATCGCCACACCTATTTCTGCTTTATAACAGCAGTGTTAAGCACTGCTGTGTTCTGGTCTAAAGGGTGTGGTTAGGGAGATATACTTATCCGAGGCGCTGTAGCCCAGTCCTCAGGGGTAGCAACGTATCTGTGGTCAATCTCAGGTAGGACCTTGATCTTATATGGGGTTGATTACAGATGTCCAGACAGTTGCCACTTACCATCAGGTGGATTGCATGCTCCTATGCTACTTCGATCAAATAAAAAAAGCATGAAAGACTCGATGTGTTTAGGGGAGTTTTTTTATAATATAGAAGAAATGGCCACTTGTCTGATTGTAATGGTCATTGCGACACATCTGTGATATCTTAGCGCCACCAGTACCAGATAAGATTAGAGTCTTAACTTAGAGGTTGCCACAGATTCGTTGCTGTCCCTGAGGACATAAAATACCTCGGGTCTACATGTAGGGGTATATAATTATGTATGTATGATTAGAATTGATACAGATTATACACATATACTTAATTTGCCCCACCACATCCGTCAAACTAAGAAAAATAATAAATCAGTTGAAGACAAAGTACATACTAAATAAAATATTAACAACATGTAATTGAATTTTAAAATGTCGATAATTCAAGTCAATTGAAGGCTAATATCATTGTTTTAAATCAAATGAAAGTTTTAAATATTTAAAATTTCCTTAATGTAATTTGTATTCGAAATAAAACTATCAGAACTTAAGTCCAAAACTTCCAAGTACAGACTTTCGTACCTATATGTACCACTGCCACATTTCCCAAGCACTTTGTGAGCTCAATTTTCAGGTGCACCGTGGACCTGAATTTTGATCGCAGAAATAAAACAAATAGCTCAAAACGTACCGTTCCCGCCGTTGCCTTTAACGTTTAACGCATTGAGCGTTCCGGCTCACAGAACACAACTCGCTCAGTTACTACATTTTGTGCTTTGGCCATTACACACTGGGCGTTTGCAGTTTTTAATATTAACTTTAGTTGCTGTATGGTTTTAACGTTGCAATTTAGCGTTTTTTCTTTTACTTTATTCACGTCGTGTTCTAGTTTTTAATTATAATGTTTTTTTCATTTTTTTACAGCTTCATTTTATTTACGTTGGTTATTTAAATACTCAGTTATGACGTGGACTTTATGACCCAATAATGTACCTACCTATAATGATACATAATTATGAAAACTTCGAATCGTGTAGAAATCGTTTATTTTTGCTTTCATTTCCCTACCCTTATTTATAATATATTGTATTAGTAGTTTTCACTATGCGAAATATCATGTCCCTAGAGGATATCAATATTTAATGGATACTATTTATTATTAACCCAATTATTTAATTTTACCACTGATATCATGCCCAAAGTAACAAAATAATATAGGTTACCCTAATATGAACCTGAACTTAAAATTTATCATTTAAATGTTAGTTCAGGCGAAAATTCTTACCTAGCATTAATTTGTCAAAAATCTAACGAATTATAAAAAATCAACCAGAGATTACCCAAGTGAAAACAAGGTAGAAACGTCGAACTCTTCAAAATAAAAAAAAACATTAGCGTTAACCACTGTTATTATTAGACAGAAAAAGGTATGTCGATGGTGCCTTTGAAGTCGAAGTACGAATGATGGACTTACACTTAAATACTAAAAGATAGTAGTAGTAGTAGTTTTCATAGGTTTTAAGCACCTAAAATCAGATGAGCGTATTTTCCGCGTCTAAACAAAAAATAAACGTTGCGTTTAAAACGCCTAGTGTGAACAAGCTATATTTGGCACCGGGCGCCGTCCTCTCTGCCAGCCCCATGTCGACGCGGACACAGATGCCTTCTAGTGTAGGTTTTATGGCAATCATACATACATAACATCACATGGACGTTCCCTAAAGGGTCAGGACATAAAATTGAAGACGGCTATGCTCGTTTA
This sequence comes from Urbanus proteus proteus, assembly GCA_018251915.1. Taxonomy (NCBI): domain Eukaryota; kingdom Metazoa; phylum Arthropoda; class Insecta; order Lepidoptera; family Hesperiidae; genus Urbanus; species Urbanus proteus. The sequence continues at coordinate 3,760 of DWPV01001680.1, forward strand.
GTAGGTAAATTTTGTATGTTCATTTGAAATTTGAGTAACGTAACTCATAAGTGCTGTGCATAAAAACTCGTATATATGTTGTATATGTTGCTCAGACGGGCTCCACCCAAGTGAGCAATTACCAAGAGCCCATTATACCACCTGGAGTTTACAACGGTATACGGTCACACAAACCACCGTCCTTCCCGCTGTCACCGGCCGGACGGCTTGAGACCCTAATCTTTTCTACCACAACCCTAGAAACTCCCTTTTCATCTTTTTGCCTCTTACAACAGGCAAGGGACACCGTAGCCCTATTTCGATCCTGGACCATTTGTTATATTAATTCTATAAAAAAATAACAATTTAAATCAACACACTGTAAATCAGTGCTGCGTCTAGTATTCAAAACTCACACCAGTTTACCAAAGCTCACACGAAGAATCCCATAAGAATTGTTGCTAAAATACGCATAAATTTTCCCTCGCGCCTCGATTGAATTCCTGTTTCCGATGATTTACTGTTAGTAACGCGCGCTAAGGCGCAGTTTCTTCGCTACCATGATGGATGTGGAGGAAATTTGTTCACGTCAATTTTTTCTCCACTTCCTGAGCCTAGCGTTAAGAGCGCTACGTATTCGTGTATTAATAATTCTTGAAAAAAACTCGCAGTGAGTGTTTTTGACAGATGTGAATTTCCGAATTGCAAGCCCACAAAATAATTTGGTTCACAAAATTATTTCACAAACAGAAATATTTAAAATGAATAATCCAATATAATATATGTAGAGCCCTTTGTGGTTCCCCTCCGGCGGCACCACCGCCACACCTATTTCAGCAACAGCAAGTGTGGCAAGGGAGACATACTTATTCGAGACGTTTCAACTTAACTCTCAAGGGTAGCAACGCATCTGTGGCCGAACTCAGGTAGGACTAAGGTCTGGGGTTAATTACAGATGTAATGGACGGCAGTGATCACTTACCATCAGGTGAACGGCATGCTCGTCTGCTACTTCCATCACATAAAAAAAATCATAAACAAATTTTAGGAAGTCAGAAGTAGTCAATTCATCTATCACCTTTTTGATGACCATTGCTTGATACTTCCCTCCCGTATTGGGGGTTTTGTCTCGTGACCCCATGAGGCATTGATATATAGAAAGACGCTTCTTCCCATCTCCTAAATGTTGACTTTTGAAGCCTCCTATGACATCCATGAGACAAGGAGTAATTATTCTGTTCGGAGGTGTTGTTCTTTTCTAAGCTATTCTCAAAAAGTTCAAAAATCTACGTATGATGTGAATTTATCATTTTAACGGCATCGCACTACATCCACACAAAAGCTGTCAACTAATAATTTTTGATGGATTTTAAAGCATAATCATAGAGCGAGCTCTGTCAACTTGGCACTGAAGGCGGGCAGGCTTGCCAGAGAGGCTTTGAACGCAATGCTATATGATTTACGATTGGGAAATTTAAAATAATCCCCATTTTCATTTTTGAGTTATAGAAGTGCGTTATTAGCTTTGTGACCTTTATAAAGTTGATAATAATTGTTTAAAAAGGAAAAAAGTCTTTAATGTCAAGTTTTGAAGGTAGAATTCTATGTAATTCAACTCCGGCGACACCACCGCCAGACGTATTTCTGCCTTATAACAGCAATGCTTGATTGCTGTTCTGGTCTGAAGGATGTAGTAAAGGAGGTATAGTTACGAGGCGTCCCGATCCTTCCTTACTGGTAGCAATGCATCTGTGGTCTACCTCAGGTAGGACCTTGATTTTAGACGTTCAGTCATTAAAAGTTTTTGACATAATATATGCTGGCCTAAAGTAATCTTTTAGCTGTTTTGTGGATTGTTTGAAGGTATGGAGGTAGCAACAGATTTTTATGCGATTTATTTTAAAAGATAGAGTGATTTAAGAGGAAGGTTGATATGTAATTTAATGCGTGCAAAGCCGCGGGAAGAAGCTAGTTACTAATACTCAAATTTATTATTTTGGAGAGACATCAAAAATATGTCATGATATTCACTTGAATCTTTATTATGTTGAAGATATTCATAAAGTAAGATATTCATATCAATAATTTTTTTCATACAAATTCTTATTAAGTATCAATTTCCATAATACTTTAGCTAGAAATAAACCGCAGTATAAATTCAATGGTCAAAGCTAAGCTCGTTCCGATCCGCCACCTTGGGGTCTGATTGAATTTCTCCCAGATGATTTACTGGTTATAAATAAGGGATACGGTTCCTGGTTGCGAATAAAGAAAGTGATGAATACGGGAACCGGGGAAAGTTCTTTGCGTTTCCATGATTTAAAGTGAAGCTATAAATTAATACATAAATGGAAGCTTCTTTTTAATGTTTGTTTTTCTCTATATATGTATAATGGAAAACACCTTGTATCAAACTTTAAATATAAATACATTAATGCACGCTGCGAGTGTTTTTTATTTAAATAACGTGTAATCCACCTTTTAAACCTTTAAAGGTGGTAGAACTCTTTGTGCTACGATTCCGGCGGCACAACCGCCACACCTATTTCTGCCTTATAATTTCGCACTTGCCCCTGCACTTTTTTGCCTTATAATTTGCGTAATAATATTTGCGTTGCTGTGTTCTGGTTTGAAGGGCGTGGTCCGGGAGACATACTTACGAGGCGTTCCAACTTAGTCCTCAGGGGTAGCAACACATATGTGACCGACCTGTGAACTGTGATCTTATCTGGGGTTGATTACAGATGTCCATGGGTGGCAGTGGCCACTTACCATCAAGTGAACTGCATGCTCGTTTGCTGATTCTATCATAATAAAAAAAACTTGAAAATAAGTCATGACTTCCATTGTCAGTCATCAATCACACTGAGTCATTTGAGATCTGTCATAATTCGTTGTTACGCTTATGTACATTGGAATTTATGTATCTTGTATTAGAACATTGTGCAACAAAAATCCCTTGAGCGTTTAAAGCTATAGTAGGGAAAAACAGCAGTAAGGTTTTGTGGAGTCGAAAACAGCAGAGTTCAACAACCTTTTTAACGAGCATTAACAAAACTAAATATTTAAAGCCTAACATAAAGTATATTTTTAGACAGCATACTTATTTTATATTCAGTACTAGCATCAGTCATAAACAACTAAAACTAAACACGGTAGAAAAATGTCTGGGTACAAACAAACTAGAGCGCCCCGCGGGAGCTGTAACTTTACGACCGCGGTGAGGCATACAACCGAATAGTTTAGGTATACCTACACGTACAGTTTATATGAGCTTTAGATATTTTTTTAGGCTTTCCAAGGGATTTCTTGGCTTTTTATTAGTAGAATAATGTATACTTGTGGCGTTAAAAACGCAAAATTGTTTACCTACATGTATAAAGATATATCAGAGCGCTTTTTTAGATGTTACAAAGGATTTCTAAGCTTGTTATGGTAGCGCTCAGATAAATAAAATAGGTAGATTACTCACCGCCTTGTATTTGAGTGAAGCCAAAAAAAACTACGTTACTTTCATGTATTTATACGCACACACTTACGTAAAACTAGCGTGGTTTTCGTCAGTTCCTTTGTTTATTTAGCCTCACATAATCACTTTTATAGCCCGACCATTTTAAAAATGGCTTCATTTTTTTGTTAGGAATGATAGATCTATCTACTTTATTTATCTGAATGATAGCGTAAATGTGTACTTATTGTGTTAAAAACGCAAAATTGATGTATAACTACGTACAAAGCGAAGTTATAAACGAGTATTAGAGCACTTATTAGACGATGCAAATATACGGATTTTGTAAAGAAGTTTGTAATGGTAGCATAAATTTATATATAATTGTTGCTTTAAAAACGCAAGAACGGTTTAAGTTATTTTATTCAGCGCAATATATTTTCATTGTAAGTGGTTACTGTCAACACAGTTGAAATGAATCTAAAAAGAATTTGGGTCTGACGTTAACTAGTTATATGTATATTGTTACTTTTGAAAATAACGTTGTCTCTCTTGGGCAACAAGCTTAAAACAAAAGCTTATTTCGGTTATAAAGCGGAAAGTCACATATAATTATATGACTATACAGTAACACTACAATAAAGTTTAACTTTATTGTGGTCTATATTAAAATTAAAATTTTAAAACTTCACTACTTTATCAGTAACAACACCACATGTGTTAAGAAGTCTCAATTTCTTCAGACTACAGCATATGCGATAAAATACCAAAGAAATAGACGGACATTAGATACATACATACTCTCATACATAATTCTCCTTTTGCCACTGACATGTCAAAAATTCATGGAAAATTGTCCAGCTATGCTTTTCAGAGATATATCCTCAATTGTCTAGATCTGGCTTGGCGTGGTGGAGTTATGGTCAATATGGTTTAACATCGACCCGGCTATGATTTATTAGTCACATCCATCAAAAACAGATTTTCCATCTGAACACTATAGTTGAATCTTACACCAGTCTAAAACAAACTTCTCACAATGCATACTCAAACTATACTCGATATTTATAATAATAGAAAAATCTCCGAAATGGCTGGACCGATCATGATGATATTACTAGCAGATAGCTGATGTTATAAATAATACTTTAGGTTGTTTTTTTTTAATAAAATCCACGCCTCAATGCCAATTATCGCAGACTAATATAAGTCCTAAGAAGTCACAAAGATAATATACATCTTCTTTGTTTTCTTTGTTCTTCTTAAAATATTATTAAGGTTAAATGTATATCATATTATATTTGGAAACGCGTGTGAAACTGCAGGTCAGAGTTAGTCCTAACTAAGCTCTACCTTCAAATTTTGAATAACGCTTTGATGGGTTGAAGGTTTAAGCTGCATCTCGTTACACTAAACATTATCCACAGCACAAACTTCAGTGCACACACGCTTTGCGGCTCCCACAGTGCCTACAAAGGCTTAGAATAGTTTAATTCCAGTGTCTTAGTTAGTTTCCAGAACCACTACGTAAACCTTGTACTGATACAATGGTTTGTTAAATGCAAGGCTATTTAGGTGTAAGAGCTAGCAGTATTTATATTTTTATCTTTTTGATTCATACAGTTTTTGGAGTATTTTGTTTTTTTTTGTAATCTATATGGATCTGAGGCTATGGATCTTTGATAAGATTTTAATCCTAGTTAATTTAAGTTAAACTAGCCTTAGACCGCGGTTTCGCACGCCTAAACTACATGATATAAACCTTCCTCTTGAAACACGCTATCTATTAAAAAAATGTTTTAAAGATCTAAGCATACACAGGGACAGACAGCGAAAAGCGACTTTGTTTTATACTATGTAGTGATAGTGTTTTATTATTTTTGTCAGATGGATTTCATACCAGTTTATAACTTTTTTCATTATAAAGAATAACAATATCTTAGTCAAAGCTTATGAAAATAAAGAGAAGACATAAAAATGCCAAAGGGTTCCATTTATTACACCATTTTGCAAACTACATATTTCACTGAGTAAATTGGTAAAATATGTTAAATCTATTCCCACTTAGGCCTTTCGAGGCGTCCAAAAATTTCATTAAAGGCGTATCACAACATTTTATTATGTTTGTATTTCGTATAATTTCCCATTCAAGCAAGACTTTGCAACGCAAAAGTAAGCTTAAGTTAAAGAGAGTAAAGCTGTTTTTAAGGTCATTTTAAAGGCGTTCCGTCCAAATTTTCTACTCATTAAAGGAATTTCGATGCTCGGAACGTATAATGGAAAACACTAACTTGAAACAAAACTTCGAAGATAATGCCTTCACAATAATAAAAGGCTAACAGTGTAAACAGTTTGAACGCCCGCTAATTGTTGTTTGAGTCCTTAAAACCCATCTATGAATCTCGGTATTCGTTACTTTGAATAGGGTTTATTTTATTTTAATAGGACTTCTTCCTCGACTTATTTCATCCTTCTTTATAAATCTCTCTTCAAAATTATAACACTGAATATATTTAACTTAAAAATTGCAGAAACTTTTATGCATAATACTTGTTTTTTTTCAAACAGCAGTATTTTGCGCTGCAATACTTAGATTTGAAACGAAAGATAGAAAAAAAGGGAAGATATATGTGGCGTTTCAGTAAACTTTAGTAGTACATAATGCAAGTGTGCCTTAATTAGGACTCCAATCCAACTCGGGATTAATTGCCAATGTGATTGGGTAGTGACAACTTAACGTTAAATACATCGTATGCTCGTTGGCTTCTTAGATTCCATAAACAAAACCTATTTTTTTAAATTATACATTAAATAAGAAATTCCACAGTTGAATTCTTAAACTTTAATACATACCTATTACGCGCAATTTACTAATACGGCAAGAACTACTTATTACAGAAAATTTATTATTCAATTATTAATTCTGAAATCGTCCATTACTAAGAAAACTCTAGAAAAATGCGCAAGCAAAATATAGGGTCCGTTATCAAAGAAAATATCCATTTGGTAGCGACACGAACTAAACTACGTCAAAATATGGAATAAAAAGTAGAGAGAAAAACTTGAACTAAAGCTTTTGTAGGAACGCCTTCGACACGTAAAAAGTGGCACTTGGGTGTTTTTTTAATTATACCAAGCACATTTTAACCAAGAATGGACTGGAAGTTTGAAAAGTTTCACAAAGGGTGTATATTGACTAGGCTTTTATTCTTTACATCTTAGCTTTTCGCGCCCGGCTTGGTAAAGTTAGATATTCCTGAAATAGCAACTTGAAATTTGTGTGTAAGATATCCATACAATATTCTTGATTTTATTATAATACTAGCTGATCCCCGCGGTTTCACCCGCGTTTACAAAATAATAAAGTTAAGTTAATGTTACTTATGCAATCGTTGTGATATCACTATTTACTCGTAAACTATATAAAAGTGCATCCATTTAAAGTTTACACTGAAAACAGGAAACAATAAACATTCGAGGCTTAATATTGAGTGCCTCATATTGACTTTAAGCCAAGTTCAATGCTCGCTATGTTCAACACCGTATCGTCGCAGTAATTTCCTGTCACTACTTAATGCCTTGTCGTATTTGCAAGGCTGTTTCTACTCTGAAGTTTATGTCCATATAAGTATATGTCGTAACGTTATATGGAACGTCTTTTAATTGTAGTTAAGCTATCATATTTACAAAATTAAAATTTGTTGCCAAGTTATAAGTCTTAACACAATAGTACCTGGCAACAAATTTTAATTATTATTTAATGTTTTTTCTTGACAAATCATGTATCGTTTTATCATATAATTATGATGTTTATAAACTTACCTACTTTTGTCTTACAGAGTAGTAGCTTGATTTCCAGTCGCACAAACATCGTTTCATTATATTCAGCTGTTAGCTCTGTGTCTTAGTCTTAGATATTTGTATACGTGTCTAAATCGACAACAGCCAAAAAGTCAACATAAAGTTATGAAACTGAATAACCACAAAATTCTGAAGCACTAGATACTCTTTAATCACACTTCTATCAACTAACCCTCAAAAAGTTCCATCGTTAGTCCTCCGTCAACACTAAATAGCCCTTGACTAAAATTATGTCATCATCACATAAGCTCCAATCGCTCATTTTATGTCTTACCCACTTTTTCTCACCACTCCAGAGCTGTTCAAACTGTACGATCTTAGCAAGAATCTATTGGCCGATAGCCAAGTACAGTGTTACGTGCTACTGAATATATACTTGGCGAAGCCTTGACGTACCAGGTCTTTAAGTATTTAAGACGGGAAATTTAGGTATGTGGAGCGTACTTTAAAAAGAAAGAGTGGTTGATGGGAAAAAATCTTGTTTCAACGTAAAAGGGACCTAAGGTCGTGTCAAAATAGTGTAAGTACTTAATAAAGTTAGACAGACAACGCGCTGCAACTTAGCAAAGATTTTTCATTAACCGCATATTTTTTATGAATTATTAAAAAAACAGATTACAAGATTTTTCTTTTTTAACTTTCCCTTAAAATTTGGTACAAAAGGGGACTTAATGCTAGAAGCATTCTGTACCAGTATATTAAGGGACAAATGTTTAAGAAGTTTAAGACGTTCTAACTTCGTCTCTTAAGCAATTAATGTATATCATCCAACCTACCTGAGGTTCCTACTCTTAATTATAATTTTGATGGATATAAATTTTCATAGATGGCAGTTGCCTATCACCAGGCGGACACGCTTGCTACTCTTAAACTTAAAAAAAAACTTGGCATAGCAAGCCGATTCCACGTGTAGGTCATAATATAACAGTATCGTAAAGTCTGACTCAGGCCTACAGATAGTAAGTGCACTTTGCCGATAGGTCGTTGCAAGCCAACGATTTGTATCGCTACCATCATTCCGATTCTGTTACGGGTATGGAATAGAATCATACGCTTTACTTTTATAGCTATGGTTATGACTGTAGCGTTTTTTGAGGTATTTTTTTAAACTTGCTTTCTTCCCATACACACTTTTAACATACTTTAGACTCACATAGATGAACATACAAACAACCAAACCCAGAACACAAATCTACATACATCATTCAGATACCTGTCTAGTCGGAGTTCGAAGCCGGGAACTACAGCGTCTAATACCAATTCACCACGAGACTAGTCAAATGTCGTCAAAGGTATGATCTTTCTGTAATCTATAGGTCTTGCTTAAGCTTCATTAGGCTTGCCTTTAATTGTAAATCTCCTATTATTGGTACAATGTAAGGTGGTAGGGTTGAATGTGAATATGAAGTTTTCTATCGTATTGTCTCTACTGAATAAGTGCGTACTACGTAGATATCTTTTCAATAAGTAAGCGTGTAATATGTATAGAACTACACGAAATAAACATATTTCATATCAAAGTTTGAGAGCTAAATATTATTAAGCTAGTTTCAAAATATCTAATTCCACTTTATCAATGCCTGAATTTTGTACCAACAATTTGACAAGGCCGCTCAACATGACCAATATATTAGGTATACGCGCAACTCGCTTACAAATCACAAACTCGATTTGCGCCGAGCCATCAAATTTATCGAACGCAGCTTAGGTCGGTGAGCCCTTATAAATAAACATGAGTGGACTTGACTTCACGTATTTGGGAGCGATAAAATATGATAAGTAAATTTATTCGCGTAAATTGTCCATCGGCGAAGTCGTCATAAAGAGACGAAAAAGTTGAGTGTGCAGTTTCGGGTTGGATGAGCTCCAAATCTGGAGTCCGAGCTGCCTCAGCAATTGGTTATACCGCGACTTACTGATATACTTATAATCTATACGATCGCGCTGACATCTAAGTTTGGTGTTTTAGTATCGCTGTTATTGTCTTAGCGTTTTGTTTTATTATTTTAACGATGGCGAGACTCTAGAATTGCCTGTTTATTGCGTGACATAGACCTCAAGAATCCTTTCTATACATCTTGCCCTTGTAAGTACACATTTTTTTCAGCTTAGTTATTTTTTTGTACTACTGAAATAGTAAATAAACTTATCCACCTGATGGTACGTTGTCACTGTGGCCAGTGGACATGAAAGCAATATAGATCAGATCAATTCAAGACTTTATTCAATTTCCGAAGATTAAGAAGGTGAATTATGAAGTGAGCGCGCAACCAACTCTTCTATCAAAATACGAATACCGCTCTATCGAATACTGCTCAAACTAGGATTATTTTAAGAACAAACAGAAATTATCAGAATGAACATTTTAAGACTATAACTGTTGATAATTAATCAGTAAGTCACAAAAAACTTACACTAAAGAAAAGACCTTACATAAATTAAAGATAATAATAATGATTGTCCTCGGATGACGTCCCTTAGGAAATTTAGCTTCGTCATAATTAAAACAAAAACAGCTTCAAAGCCGTTCCTAATTTATATTCTTAACTAATTACCTTTTCTATAAATAACTAGCTCTCTTTTCGTGGCTTTGTTTACAAAAGTAATTGGATTAGTTATATTATGTGTCTTAGATTATGAGTTAAGATTTATATAATATCGTTGACCATGTTCATAAACATCTGTTATCAACCCCATACAAGATTACAGTCCTACCAGAGGTTAATATTATCCGGAACTATTTGAGCACTAAGTTGGAAAGCCTTGGATAAGTATAAATATCTCCCTTTCTACGCCCTTCGAACTAGAACACAGCAGCCTATTAACAGCAGCGTTTAACGCTGCTGTTAATAGGCAGAAGCAGATGTATGGTGGTGCCATCGGAGTCAACCGCAAAGAGTTCTACCACCTTTAAAGTTTGACGGTGCCAAGGAATTTATTAAAAATATTTTGACATATATTTCAAATTCAAATCTCATTTAATAACAAACGGGGTGAGCTAAATAAAACCGTTTAAAAATTGATCTATATTCTTTTTTAGCGTTTTAATCTACCACAGCCTAAGAAGATTTTTTCGATACAGAGAAGGAACCTCCATACGCGTGCATAATTGCATACAATTGGTACTTATAATTAACTGATATATGTATAGTGGAGCTGGACTTACGTCATACTATGAACATTTTTCATTTAAATAGTCGTTTTAATTTAATAAAATTTGTGTAAACTAATAAAACTCACCTACAACAACTCGATCACCGATCTGGAACAGAAAATCCAAAGTTAGTGTACGTAGACTGACGGACATTTCCATTTCGTTGGCTCTTTTATTTTTAAAGTTTCGCTTTTCCATTTAGGGATCCCTGTTTCACTGGCTATGAATGGCGGTCTGATGAAATGTGGAAATGGGGCATAATACTGTGATGCTGTCCTTTAACAAATTATACTAGTGATCCCGTCGAAATTCGACCATTATTGAAAAAAAATTGGTTTAATTTGTTAAGCTACATTTAAAAGAAATAATGCATTTTTTGACATGAATATCTAACATAGTTGACTTATATGTTTTTTTTTAATTGTCAGTATTGTGTCAGTAGAATGTAAATAATGAATGTTTTTTTCTTAAAAACGATTAATTTCAAATCAAATCATTTTAACACAATTTTAACATGATTGATGATGTTAAAAATTAAAATTTATTAATTCCTCATCCGCAATAATATTTTACAGGCGCTCGGCCACAACTGCAAAGGATTTTAATGTAATTAGTATGAAACGGAAAGTGATATAATCAATGGATATAATATTATAGTAGTTGAATTTATTTTTATAAAATCTTATAACAAAGTTCTAACATAAAGTCTATAGCTGTAACGTATGTACTTTAGGTAATAACAGTAAATTCTAAGCTCTGGCGGTATTTTTCGCAGCCAGACGCTTCGGACTTATAACACCCCTTTGAATGGAGGGTTAAAAAATATTACGGGAGTGCTCTTAAATTTTTCATTCATTCCTAATCCGCAATAATATTTTTGAAGTCGAATTCGGCCACAACTGGAATCTAAAGAGCCGGAGGGATACGCAAACAGTACTGAAAAAATATTGTCGGACACGGATTTAGTCTGGTCTAGATATACTTGAGTGTAGTAAAATAATAAGACAATTTAAAGTACATAGTGTTGAATGATTTATTTAAAAAAAATAATCAAGCAATTATTAGACAAAAGAATAATTTTAAAAAAATGTGAGTACTTTCAAAGTAATTTTATTTCATCTATGGTATTTTTAACCGACTTCACAAAAAAGGAAGTTCTCAATTAGGTTGTATTTTTTCTATATTTTGCATTTTACCATCTAGTGAAACAAAGTTTAAAATTATTTATTTTGTATAAGCCTACCGGGAAACTTACATTACTCCTACTCCTTTACATCCTTTAGTTTCCTTTACATCCGTTTCTTACATAACAGTATATTCTTAAATTATTACCAAACCAGATGTAATAGAAAACGCTTTAAATATTAGGTACATGACTTAATTTTTCAAACACATTAGAATAATATTAACTTTTATAGACAAAAAATATTAAATTAAGTTGTCTCATCCAGTACATGTATATCTCAGTCTTTTTACTCCGTATTACCGTAAAATCTTGTAATAAAGATGATGTTTTATGGTACTCGGTGGATTTGGCCCCCGGGGTATCAATTGACGGAGTCAGTATTTTATGTCAGTGGTTTATTTTATGAGAGTTTCGAAAACATTGCTTAACGTGACTTAAATGTAAACTTTTAAGTTATATTATTGATTTGTGTTTTTTATTTTTTCATTTAATTTCGTTAAATTTTAGGGCTAAATTTTTAAATTAATGAGTAGGTATGCGAGTGAGATATAAAAATGGCTAAATAAGATAATAAAATTAGAATGGAGTTGTTTCTATTATGGTTCAATTTTAAAGGCATCAACGCTTTACCACATTCTGTTTAATAACGGCAGTGTTAAGCTGTACTGTTTTCTAATCTGAACGGATTGGTATGGGAGATAAAGTTATCCAAGGCATTCCAAATACGTCCTGATGTGGCAGGTGGCAGTAGCCACTTACTATAAGATGCATTGCACGTTCATTTTCTACAACCTTATAAAGTCACATCCAGTTTATCTACATCTCAGTTCCTATACTTCATGTAGCCTTAAGCCCAATAATAAAGATGTTTTATAATGCTCGTTACATTACCCCCGCGAGGAATACGATCGTCGATAACATTACATCGATAGGTTCTTAGATCAAATGAAGCTGTTTCAATTGAATTACATATTATTGTACAAGAAAAATAAAATCTGTTACATGAGTATAATACCTACTTAAGAATTGATTTGGGATTTTTTTGGTGTTTAGAGAATTTTTTTTAATGATAATATATTTGGAATAAAACTGACGGCTCACTATGTATATTATTCTAATCACGTGACAATAGCGCTTAGTATTAATTAGTAATTAGTATAGTTAGTTATTATTAGCTTAAATAACTCAAATGTTTATACATTACCTTCCATTACATTGCACTAAATAGAGCTATATAAGAACGGCTATTGTTACTAATCTACCACTTCTACAGTCACATATTCGCATTGCACATGCAAATAAAACGTCGTAGGCAACTCAAGTGGCAATTTCTTTACAATCCGTTTCTGAGGTTTCCTACCGTTACTTTTCACTAGCGACATCTGCAGACGTTTCCAGTATTAGAAAACTTGCAATATGTTACATCCGACGTTACTCTTGTAAAATGTTGGATTTAACGACCAATATGTATTTTGAGAAAAATAAACACTTACTTTTGATTCTTCAATGCAATTGCAAGCGTTCTATAAAGTAATTTCCTTATTACTATAATGGTAAATATAATGGTTCTTCTTTTTGAGATTAGATCTTTCGCACTTTGCCAGCGCGGTGACCTAAACGCTTATAATATTGAGAGAAACCCGAGACCAGAAGTGCGGCATTAATGAACTGAGAATTTGTGGATTACGAATTTTGTTCCTTAACCATCTTCTTCGACATCCACGGGAATAGTGTTCACGCAAAATCAGTGTGTTATTACCTTAATGTTATATTCGAAACAAAATTTTTATTTATTGATATTATTATTAAAATCAGACAATTAATTGTAAATATAATTATTTAATATTTAGAATCAGACGCCATAGACTCGAAATTGTATAAAGTTAACATGGCAATTCAGGACTTGTTTTGTGCATAGCAACATTGTAATACGCTCTCTTCCGCTTTGCGTCAACCGGTGAACGGACCGCCGTTTCAGAACATGTAAAATTGTAATTATATGGAAAAATATATTTTCAGAGAAACAAACGAGACAGTTTTATTCAGATGCCACCGTATTCTCAACATTTTTGGTGGCCCATGAGGGGAAAGAAACATCACGATAATCAGAAAAGGCACGATAACCAGAAACCGGCGCACACGCGAGGCGTCCATCTTGTCAGAAAAAATATTGAAGATCAATAATCAGATCAGACGGTCATCACGACTCCAGTTATCAGAACGAGAGTATCCTGCCGACAACGAGGCAACGACGATGATCCCGAGCTATCGCATCTTCATTTAAAGGTCGTAATTATAATTACTTATTCAGATAGATTATATTTGCATTAACAATGTTAATTCACAGGATATATTCTTAATATTAAAACAATCTAAATAGTTAATTAAATTATTATTGTATCACTTCAGAATATTATCATTGTAAATAATATTACGCGTAAAGAAACGCAATTCCGGCCTGCGCCCGATTGACCTTCATTAGAAACGTCAAACGTTAAGTCAGTGTGAGCGAACGTCGTTCAAATTTTGTATTTACATTTGTAAACAATCGGCGTTAGAGTTTTCAAACATTGTCATTGTATTATTCAGTTGTGTTATATGCCTGTAAACATATTGTAATAATAATATTACTCAGTTTAGTGTAAAAAATGAGTGCCAAAGAGTTACCAAAGACTGTGGCCAAATTTACCGCGAGATATAACATTTTGATTCAATGTCAAACAAATGGTTCAACAGAAAAGTGCAGTGCAGCCATTGCAGCTGCTAGGCAGTTCAGTGTGTATTTTCCTCAGTTATTAGAACAATATGAGGTTATCATGACTCATAAAGATAACTTCACGGACGAGCGAGAAAAGGATTTCGCTACTATCCAGACGCAGTTACAGGTGAGTTTATTATCCATTCAAGTAGAGGAACTCAGCCTTACTTCAGATGTTAAGTTGTCACAGTCAGAATCAGATCAAGTCAAGGCACAATTACCTTCTATAAAGATACCACGGTTCAGTGGAAATAGCTTGGAATGGCTTAGTTTCAGAGACTTATTTCAATCATTAGTGGACAATTTAGAAGGTGTGTAGTTCGACTCCGGCGACACCTATTTTTGCTTTATAACAGCAGTATTCAGCGCTGCTGTGTTCTAGCTTGAAGGGTGTGGTCAGGGATACAAGGAGACTTATCTGTGGCGTTCCACCTCAGTCCTCAGGGGTAGCAACACAACTGTGGTCAACCCCAGGCATGACCGTGATCATATCTAGGGTTGATTACAAATGTCCATGGGCGGCTGTGGCCACTTACCATTAGGTGGACTGCAAGCTCGTTTGCTACTCACATGTTATAACAATTGTTCCACACTCTCAGATTCAGAGAAACATTATTATTTACGGACCTCATCGTGTGATGAGGTATTATCAGTCACTTGTCCGTGGATGCTTCTTATAAGGGCGCATGGAAGATGCTTAAGGCACGCTATGATTACTCACATGCTTTAACTGACCTTTATTTAGAACAAATTTATAGTTTACCTCACATTAGTAACCATTCAGACATCAGAAGAGACTTTTATGACCCTCTTAAGGCGCGTACCCATGTATGTTGTAACGATTAATTTACCGTTGGACGACTGTCGTCTCTAGCTGTTCCCGTTTAATTGATTGTTTGTCGTCAATTTTTTTTAATGTTTAACGACTATTGTATCTAGCTGTTCCCATTGGATCCCGACGACATATTATCGTTTCACGGCAGTCGCTTTGTCCATATGTCATCACTGCAAAAAATGACTTAGACGACAGTAAATCATGTCGTTCAAATTACACGATTATCAGCCGTTACGACGTAGTGGGAACGCGTCCTTAGGAAAAGTGTTCGGGTTTTAGGGAAATGATCATTACCTTTTGTTCAGCCGTTATATTTATTATTGTTTATTGTATTTAAAAAAAATACCCGCAGGTTTCGCGAGACATTTGAAGAGCGCCATGGTAAGACACGGGATGGCTTACCAACATTCAGTCAGCTGTTAGATCTACTCGATGAGCACGGCAGACTCCGGGACACTCAGCACAAGTCCAACCCCATCGGGAAAATCAGACCCAAGCGAGCGACCCACCGTACCCAGGCCACGTCAATGTGTAGTAGCAACAACTACTACTACAAATCCAACACATCGTTTTAATCGGATAAGATTTTGTTCATACTACTTTATTTTGACGACCCGGTTGGTGCAATGGTTAACACGCCGGACCGCTAATCCGAGGGTCCCGGGTTCGATTCCCAGCGAGGCGGAAATTTGAATGATGA
>DWPV01001681.1:0-19676 GCA_018251915.1 Urbanus proteus proteus
AACTTAACTGCCACTAACAAAAAACATATTTCACAGATATTAGAACTCGAAAAAAACATTAAAGTACTGGAACAGGAATTACAGCAAGCAAATAGTCAAATCAAAGAACTTAATCATATTATTAGCTCTATACAAAACAAAACTCAGAGTAGGCAGGACATAAAGGCAAACATGTATGACAACCCAATACCATGCATCTCAAATGAAGTATCGTCGGAACAACCCACCTCTTCAAATTGTAAAAAACCGCGTATATACTCGAAGAGGAATATAGTAATCATAGCAGATGAATTAGCAAGAGGAGTTCGTCAATGCCTTCAACATTTAGTAGGAGATGAATTTCTGGTGACTGCTATGCGAAAACCGGGCGCAAGATTGTGTGATATATTCTCATCATGTAAACAGGAACTACAGACATTAACGAAGGAAGACTATGTCATATTAATGGGAGGAGTTAATGAAAAAAACCCCTTCGAATTTAAGTGTTCCACAGAAACATGGGTTCAATCGTTGGAAAATACAAATGTTCTCTTATGTGAAATACCATTTAATCAATGTTTAAATGAAAAAAAGCTAAATTATGATTTTCGATATATATGTAATCGGCATAGAAACTCTGTATTTGTTGAAATGGGTTTTGATCTATATCTACCACATAAAGCACATTTTCCAATTTTCACCAGCCGCTCTTTACTTAAAGAAATATTACGCAAAGAATACCAACGTAAAATTAAAGCATATAATATTAAGTTATCTTTAAACAAATATAGAGTTTCGTGTTCTAAATCTTCCAATACAGTGGATAAATATACACAAACTGTAGAGCATGTTAGTGATATTTTAATCTGTAATTCTGATGTTCAAGAAAATTCTGTATGCTTGGAAAATAACCTAAACAATAATCCTAATGAGCTTTTTCGTGTATAACAGTATTAACTTACTTCACCAAAACATAAATGGACTCTTGAGCAAAGCAGACTTATTAAGTGTGCACCTAAATGACCTATTAAGTAATAATACTTCCATAGATATACTGTGTATTACAGAGCATAACATGATAGCTACGGATACAGACTTGCTAAATTTTTCTTCTTATAAGTTAGCTGCATGTCACGCAAGAAATAGTCGAAGCGGAGGTTGTTGTATTTTAATCAAAAATAATTTCACCTATACATTGTTAACGAAAGTAAATAATTATTCCATAAATAATATATTTGAATGTTGCGCTATTGAACTTGTTGAACATCAAACTATAATTATTTGTATATACAGAAGTCCAAAAAACAGTTCTGACGCATATGAAATATTCTTTAATAATTAATAATATGAATAAAATCCTAGGACAAGTTTGTTACAAAACAAAGAATAAAATTGTGATATGTGGTGATTTTAATATTGATATAAACAAAAACAACAGGTATTCTAGGCAGTTCGTACAATTGATGCATAGTTATAATTAAAAAAAAAAATACAAAACCCAACAAGGTTATGTAGTGCAACATGCATTGACAACATATTACACAATTTTAAAAAGAGAAACAGTGAAATATTGGATCTTGGTCTGTCTGATCACACTGCTCAGTTATTTACATTTCCGGTGAAAACTTCATACAAACTAAAGTACTGGTTCATAAAGAAACGCGATTTCTCTCAAGAAAATTAAGAAAAATTTAAATATTACCTAAGTAAACTTAAATTCTATTACACTTTCTCCAGCTCTACAGCCAATGAAGCTTACGATAACTTCTATAGCGAGTTTAAATTATTTTATGACCTGTGTTTTCCGCATATTTTAATAAGAATTTCATCATGTAAGAAACAAAAGTGGATTACTAAAGGTATTAAGCTCTGCCGCAAGTGCAAACGAAAACTTTTGTGGATATATCGAAAGTCTCCTAATAATGATAACAAAATGGTTCTTAAAACTTACTCACAAAGGCTTAAAAAATCATCAAATTGACTCAAAAGGTATAAAATGACCACTTTATTCGCTTATCAAATAATAAATCAAAAGCAACCTGGACAATTATAAATAGACACAAAAGTAATAAGCCTAAAGACTATATTTATCAACTGACAAATGACGGCCAATTATTGACTAAATCACAAGATATCGTAAATACTTTTAATAATTA
Organism: Urbanus proteus proteus; assembly: GCA_018251915.1. NCBI lineage: Eukaryota > Metazoa > Arthropoda > Insecta > Lepidoptera > Hesperiidae > Urbanus > Urbanus proteus. The sequence continues at coordinate 2,136 of DWPV01001681.1, forward strand.
TTTTACTGACAAAATTTATAGCGTAAATAATATGACAAATTATAAAACAATAACATATAATAAATATAATTCATTATTTTTTAATTTTGTTTCACCGAATGACATTTTATTAATAATAAAAATGTTAAAAAACACAAAAAGTGTAGGCTTTGATGACATATCAACAAATGTAGTAAAATTCGTAGCTGAAATAATAGCTCCAATATTAAGCTACATTATAAATTTATGCGTTCAATATGGGACATTTCCTAGTATATTAAAAACATCCGTAATTACGCCATTGTTTAAGCAACGTGATCGCTTAGACAAAAAGTGTTACCGTCCAATTACGTTAACTTCGATTTTTTCTAAAACAATTGAAAAAGTAATATATAATAACTTATACAATTATTTTGAGAAATTTGATATATTTACTAATGAACAAAAGGGATTTCGAAAAAACACAACAACAAATTTGGCTATTTATGAATTTTTATATAAAGTCATGGTAAATGTCGACAAAAACATACCAGTGACAGCTCTATATATGGATATTTCCAGCGCATTTGATTTTGTCAGACACGACATACTCTTAAACAAATTATTCAAGTATGGCATAAGAGGTAATGTCTTGGAACTAATAAAATCTTATCTAACGGATAGAACCCAGGTCACTTAAATATCTAATATATGTACAAAAACAAAAAGAGAGTGTATATTTTTATCTACACCTCGTAGTACACATTACGGCGTACCGCAAGGGAGTGTACTCGGTCCACTGCTCTTTCTTATGTATATTAATGACTTGCCAAATACCATTAAGTATCTTATGACTTTATTTGCAGATGACAGTTCAGTTGTGTTCAGTTGCAATGATAAAAATGACATTAATAAATATGAAAATGAAATAAATAAAAATCTAAACATTATTATTAATTGGTTGAAATCTAATAATTTATTAATTAATTTGAAAAAAACACATTTTATGAATTTCAGTCAGCGTAAATGCTCTATAAATCAACTTAACATAAAATATGACGACAAAAATGTTGAAGAAACTAAGACCACTAAATTCCTTGGCATATATATTGACAGTGATTTGAAATGGAGAACGCATTCAGAATATATATGCAAAAAGCTTAATAAGTTTTCGTATGCTTTGTATATCTTGTCCAAACTGGCAAATGAAAGAGTATCACTTACAGTGTATCACGGTTTTGTTTGCTCTACGATACGCTACGGCATTATCTTCTGGGGGAACTCTGCAATGCGGGAGGATATATTTAAAGCTCAAAAAAATGTATACGTGCGATAAGTAAAATTCCTACCCGTGAGTCATGCAAACCGTATTTTAAAAAAATTAATTTGCTTACTTTTCCTGCTCTCTATATATTTGAAGTGGTGAAATTTGTTAAAAGTAATCCTTCTGTTTTTACAAATTACATAAAAAGTGAACGTCATAAAGATCAACTATGCACGCAAAAATCAAAAACTGCTCTATTCAAAAACAGTATATTTGGCATGTCGATAAAACTTTTCAATAAGGTGCCGCGTGACATAATGAATCTAAAGAAAGGTGAAAAGTTTAATAAAGAATTTAAGAAATATCTTATAAACAAATGTTATTATAGTATTGGAGAATATTTGCGTGACACTGACTAACAGCTATTTAATTATTTAGTGACTTATGTAATTTAATATTTATATTGTAATATTATGTTTTATTATTTCATGTATAATCTTGACATTTATAATATTAATATGACGAAATTTTTGTATCGTAACATTGAATTAAATTGTATAGAAATTGTATTTTAAATAATAATTTGTAATTTTGCATGCCTTATAGGTAAAAATAAGAGGAGATGTATAAGTTAACACCAAGATTGAATGTACCTTATTTTGCAAAATAAATATATTATTATTATTATTATTATTATTATACATTTAGGTTTAACCTTTCTCCCATTTCTGGGGTTTTATCCATTGCCGCGGGCTTGGGGCCAAACGACAATCGAAAGTTTACATATATAAATATTTTCATTCCTCTAGTGACAAGAACTTCCTCACTATCCTGCAAGTATTTATTATGACAGCTTTTTGAAGAAGAATATATGTAAAGTAATGTATATCTAGAGCATTAAGGCTGTTTTTGAGTGTTCTTTATTATTATTAATAAACAATATGAATATACGAGTAAAATTAATGCTTAGTATGGAATTTAAAATAGGCCAGGAATGGTCAACTTCCCAAGATCTACTATTTGCCAATCATATTCAGTGGGAACTACTAATCGTATAATGTGTACAAATCTTCAGAAATTTTAGCCTTTGCCTATAGCAAATTTCTGAAGTTGTGTCTGTAGATGCTTCGCTCGCGTGGACTACAGAATTGGATGAAGAATTTCTATGTATTAAAATATTTGTGTACCTAATTAGTTAAAAACCCGTTAAACCTTCGTCTTTGCGTAAAAGAGTAATAAGTATGATTAGTCACCCTCAACTCTCAAAATTGGGTGTTAGAAGTTTAAAGTCTATGCGTATGTCTTAAATAAAACCATATAGAGTCGACTCTCGTTAATTTGAAACTCGAGGGATTCTTAAAATACTTCGAATTATCGAGTGTTCGATATATCAAATGGTTCTATTTTTTCGAAAGAAAGGGAATAATTATTCGATTGTTGAATGTTGATAATCAATTATTATTTATTAACTGCTATTTACAAGTACGAAGATCTAGTCTAATGCGTGTACATAATGTTAATTAATTAATCTTTTGATCGAATTCGCTACCTAATCTTTTGAATAAACGCTCATTGCTGGTACTCAGACTGCTCAATATTTTTTGAGAGAAAAAGTGCCTGAAATGCCAGTTCTAAACTTGTCTTAAAATATACTACTTCTGCAAATTCTACAATCTTTCTTTCTCTTGCTCTCTGGAACAATGAATTATCAAGTGTATCACGCCGATGAGTTCGAATTAACGCGTCATTTTCTTATGTAGCGATGATTTTCTCGTTCAAATTACCAAGAGCATAAAAATGTATTGATTTAGTTCGAAATATAAAGAGATTTTTAGGGACCTCATGATAACTTTAAATTATAGAGAGAAACCTATGTCCTGTCCAGCTCTACACTGGTACATGGGATGAAATAAACCCGTATTTAGCTTGACATATTCCAGTACTGGCCGCTTTGTTACTCATAAATACCTACTGATAAAACGGTTCCAGTTAAAGTTACTTGCGTTAGCTGTGGTCAAACTATTTATAATGATTGTAAAAGGAAACAACAATGGTGAACAAGTACCTAACGTATTTATGTATAACAATATTGGAAATATAAAATATTCATGAACTCATTTCAGTATTTTATAATTATAACCAAGTGCTGGCTGTAGGGAAGGGCGACACTACATGTCTAAAAACGCAATATATTTAGCTTTATAAAAATAATGCATATTTAAACATAAATGTTATCCCGCTCTCCCGCGATGGCGCGCGCATGAGTGTGGAGCGCGCGCTAATGGATTTTTCAAAATCAAAGTAGCCTATGTTACGCCTTGAATCTTCAGCCATCTTCCAGTGGAAGTCCCGTCAAAATCGGTCCAACCGTTTAGAAGAATACCTCAGCCAAACAGACAGACATACATTTTTTTATGTTGCAATTTCGTTATAGGTATCGTTTATACTTTCATATGCATGGAGTAAAAAAATGTTATTTTGAAATCACAAACAGACACTTCAATTTTATTTATTTGTATACATTGATATATTTTCTTACAGGATGGAACTCTTTATCTGGAATATCCTAATGCTTACGCGAGGTGGATACCCATAAATGATAGTAACTACTGCGTTGACTACGAACTTCAGGATGGGGAGCTTTCGAACAATTTCAAATTCCTATGCAATATGGTTGGTGAACCTCCGAAAGGTACCAACGCGTTTTTCACTGCTGGTAAGAAGTTTGTTTCACTGTATGATATAGAGATAGCAATTATTGTACGATTTAATTTCCTGAACATTTCTTATCGAAGTCTCAGTGCGTTTATCATTAATTCCTTACATATAGATACGTGTTATGAAGATGACCATCTTAGTTTATATTGGGATGCACCTGTACATAACGTGTGAATGACGAAATAAATTTTACTTTCTTTCTTTCTAAATTCCGATCTTATACTTCCTCTCTCCAAATTTCTTCTATCGAGACTAAATTTGGATGATAAGAACAACCCAATAAAATGACTCCAATAGTAGCAAAAATTCAATGAAATCAGCTAAGAACTATGCGAGGAATTCCAAAGAGACACATTAGAATTTTATATAAAGAGATACAGCAGAAAATCGAGGCTTTCACAATTATATCCGCAGAATTTTTACTTTCAGCTCTATGTGTTTCTTCGGTGTTCCTGATATTGGTGCTGATCGTCTACCTGTTGCTGCCAGGGTTGAGGAACCTGGGCGGTATGGTGCTTATGGCCTACGTCTTCAGCCTACTGTTTGCTTTCATACACCTGGTCGTCATCCAACTTGGAGAGCATGAAGCGCCCGTTTGCGTCAGACTAAGTTAATATTTCTATTATTATATCTATTTTATATAATTCAGAAGATATATTAGCAATCAGAGGTAGAACAGAGGCTTATCTAAAGTTAATCACATTCCTGCTATTCCTGAGGACTAAGATGCAATCTCATGCGATCTCATTGCAAGCGAGCCCGCAACCACACCTTTCTAACGAAATACGAGAATTGTTTCACGGTCCAAAGAGGTGTGGCGGTGGTGCTTCACCAGTCGAACCTGAGTGCAGAAATTTAGGGCAGACCTAGTTTGAAACCTTTTATCATGTCAGAATCCAACCTACTGTCGACAATAGTTGTTTTGATACTCCCAAGGATTCAGTTAATAGTATTTTTATTGATTTATGACCTAATGTTGTTTTTGAAGTAACCAATTCTCTAATAATATTTTTCAGCTACAACAACTTATTTCTTCTTTCTGGCGAGCTTCTGTTGGATGAACGTAATGTCTTACGACATTTGGTGGACGTTCCGGTGAGTCAAAAGAAATAAACTAAATATAATTATGTATTGTTGTATTCATTATGACTCATTTCACTAAATATTTGATATTTGTTGCTAATGACTTACAAAATACATTACCAAGGATTGAGGTTTTTAAAATTGTTTGAAAAAATGTATGTTGATGATAGAAGACTTGTAAACATAATTATATCAAAAGTCTTCTTTTTTCACCGCCTGTTCTTAAATTAAATATTTCGCAATGTGTTTCATTTAAGAAAATCTGTAAATCTACTTACAGTAAAATAATTTGGTTCTATTTGAAAATGTATAAATTGTTTTACAGAGGTTACGCAAAAGCTCGTACAATTAACCGTCGTGGTGAGACCTTCAAGTTCCTCATGTACTGTATATATGGCTTCGGTGCTCCGCTGGCTATGTCTATCGCTTTTGTCATGATAAATAACGCAAACTTAACCCACGTGCCTTGGGTTGTCAAGCCTCTCGTTCCAGAGCAGGGATGCTTCATCGAAGGTATGTTATTGCCAGTTCGTCGAACTTCATTGGTCAGTTGCGCTTGTTCCCGGAGATACCATATTGGTTAGCCCAAAAGTTGGCCATTACCCAATTATTTTGTGTTATTCTGATTTTTTGATTTCTGATTCTTGATTCCATTTTGCGTTATATTATTAGTCCAGATAGTTCTAAATTTTAAATGGGCAAAGGTACAGAACTGTCAAATAGGTATCTTGTTATTAAATTTGGGTATATTTAGTACAGATGCATAGGTATCCAATCTTAAAAAAATACACGCGTGAAATACGATTTCTAATTACAGGAGGACAGAAACTTTATTACCTATATGTGCCGATGCTGATCCTGATTCTGTTGAATTGGCTCTTCTTCCTGATGACGGCCTTCAACATCTGGCGGCTGCACCGCGCCACCGCCGTGCTGGACTCCACTGCAGCGGGCACTCCGGCTGCACACAGAAGTCAGAAACAAAGGTATTCATAATATTTGTCTTGAAATATCATCTATCTATCTATCAGTCCTTTAAGGTCTACTAATGGATATAAGTCACACATGGACACAAATAAAATATAGTAGATTCTAACAATATATTATATATCCGCCCAGAATCCCACTTCAGTATGCATGTGAATTATCGAGATATAATTCACGTAATATATACGTTAATTTACGAAGTGACAAGATAGAATAAGACATATGTCGTGAACACGATTTTGCTTTATATTTCAGGTTCTTCATATATCTGAAGCTTTCTATCATTATGGGTGTTAATTGGATCTTGGAGGTGGTGAGCTCTTTAACCCCGGATTTCCAATTTTGGTACATAACTGATGCGTACAACCTACTCATCGGACTGGCTATCTTCTTGATCTTCGTCTGCAAACGGAAAATATACTACCAACTTAAGAATCGGTAAGTTTTACAAATTTCCTCTGAATAACCGAACTGTCTGTAATAGGGGATTCATTTGAACAATAGTGCTACGCATATAGTTATGAATGGACTGAATTTATGGATTTTTCTGAATTAGAAATGTCTTTTAGTTCATTTTGTTCCATTCCTCGGGGGAATAACGCTAACGAGGTCGAAGTCAGGGCTTCTGATATCTATGTTGTTGAATACGTCATTTTATTCACAGCTAATGTTACGGACTTAACATTCAGTAAAAATTTGCCATATCTCATCAACTTCTTTCATCGTCTTAACTTATCTATCTGCTTTCTGAATTATACTGATAGATTTTTTCAGATGAGATATTTAAAGAATAATTTCTTACAGGTTTGAAAACTACAAGAAACCGCAGCGATCGCTGGCGAAGAGTCAAACCAGTTGCACTACCCTATCTAACTCGAGCCAGGATACGCCGCTCCAGGTATACCCCCATCCGAATGGCACAAGTGTTAGGCGATGAAGCTCTGTGGCACTGAAACCTTCAGATCTGAATGACGAGGCACATTCATTCAACAAATGTCTTCAGAACTTTTGGATTTGTGATCAGGCACTACTGATTTTTGGTACATAGTTTAGAATGGTAGCACTCTTTTACGTTATTGTCACGACTGCACCAATAGCTTTATAACAGTAGGTACCTATCAAGCGATGGTATTCTGGTTTGTATTGCTAGTGCATTATTTTAAATTTATATGAATTGCCAATAGTAAAAATAAATTTTAGAATAAGTAGTAAGAAGTAATTTTGATTCGACGACTCCCTTGGTCGAGCAGTCACCATACCGTACCGGTCTGCCACGCAGTGGGTCCCGGGTTCGTTTCCCGGCCAAACATACGAGTATATCTGAATGATGAATTTAGATTTCTGTTCTGTGTCTTGGTGTTCATGTGTTCGTCTTTGTGTGTCCATGGCACCCACGAATTTGTATCTCCCTACGCAAGGCGTTGGTTTTATCAGCCAGAATTGGAATTTTGTTCCGCCCTTTAAAAGAATCGATTGGCGGAAAAGCCTACCTGTACATAAAAACTGATACTCAGTGTTTAAAGTAAGTCAGCGCCCCTTTTTATAAGAATTATTTTTTAAAATTTATGACCTCTTCACAAACCGATGCCTGAGGCGGGTATCATCCTCCCATAAGGCGACTGCTTTACGCATGACTATGCATAATAGTTATTTGTTAGTAAATAGGTACGTTTTTTGCTGATGCTATTTAACCAAAGATAAGAGTACTTACATATACCTACTCAATGACTAATGCTTAGATTAAAAATATAGGTAATCAATTTATATACAAGCATTGATCAAATTACATATGTTCAAACCATTATTACCTACTAACTCATCTTTTTTACTTAATTTTATTTAAAAAAAGTGCATATATTATTAACTATAAGTTATAGAGTGTTTGGTAATTGCTACATTCCGAATTTACCACATTCTGTACCTATACTAATCATAATACAATACTCAATAATATATTTATTTAAGTTTAGATGAAATATCTAACGAAAATAGACTAAGATAAAAGAATAGATTTAAAATCTAGATAGGTCTGTTTAAAATTTTGGCATTTAATATGTACTTATAAAACAAACCTTACATAGTTTAGGTTTCTCTTCGGTGCATTCGATTTAATTTACACAAAACTCTAGAAACATTGGGGCGTTAAGTTTATGTATTAAATATTTTATTTTTTATCCATAACACTAAAGATCTAAGACATAAGACTATTGGCTTTTATCGCTAACTACTAAAACATGTATATTGAATTATGAAGAAAAAAAGTATAAATATAGCAGTAGTATGTAGTAGGTAATAGTACATTACGATACGGGTGATCTAAGTTATAAAGTGATAAACGCCGTGCATAATAGGCAACTTAGATCACTACGCGTGACATAAGTCTGCTCGCACGCGGAAAGGCGTGCGTAAAGTGCGGGCTTAGGTCACACTGTGCTATAAACAGTATTTACTGTCCAAATCTAAATCTGTGATTAAAAGAGTTTCATAAACAAAATTATTTGATTTCATCCATTAATATACAAATGATCGTCTGTTTGGTCATCAGTAACATAAAGTAGGTACGAGTACAAATTGTAATGGACTTCAATTAAAACATGTAACTTCCTACTAAATGGTAATCATTTTCATGTTATTATTAAGATTAATTTAAGCTAAGTTAAGCTAAGCTGTGCTAAGTGATCTCTTGTGAAATCTCTAATAAATAAACCTTTTAAGTCTTAAAACATTGTTTTACTGTATAGTTAGTGGTTGGTATGTCTGTCAATTTGCTACTCTACTAGGCAGAATTTGTGCTTACTTCACTATGCTTGTCATCAATTGCAGATTTGAATATTTGCCGGCAGTAGGCTAATGACATTTATCCGTCCATGCCGACCTCTTCAATTGAATTATTTAGTTTCTGGCCACACAGACAACAACAGAATCAGTAAATCACAATTTGCTACCGCCCCTGAAGTTAGCAAAATAGTTCGTCCGGGCAAAATATTCAAAAGTTTGCAAGAAAAAAGGTCATCAAGGATAAATTTGCCGCCCCCTTAATCTGCCGCACTAGGCCCGAGCTTACTCACCCTCTTAGTAAATCCTCTACTGCTGGTCACTAGTGTCCGACTGAAGGTCTAATTCTGGCCGAAGCCGAAGGTTTGGAAACTCAAAGAAATTCAGGTTTAGATTGGCTAAACTTAATATTATAACTAGTTGAAAGACATGATTTCTTAATTTTAGATAAATAACTTCTAGGACTGATTAAAATTACTACGCATCATGACAAAAATTGTATCATTACGAAATAATTAAATTTCTGACACGAATGGCTGTGTAAGCCCACAATAGACTGCGTGTGCTTTTTTTTTGAGCTTCAACATGTCCGTCACAATCTCCCGGATTTGCGACAGTTTGTTCAATTTCGGTGCTTTATAGAAACCTTCGGCTTCGGCAAAGCTTCGGCCATTTTTGGCCGAAGCTGAAGGTTTCGCAAAAGATGCAATTTTTGGCCGAAGGTGGCCGAAGCCGAAGCTTCAGACACTACTTATCACACACACTCTGCCTTATAAAAACAATGTGACCCATTGGGATGCTCATGAACAGTTAGAAATCGAATCCTATGAGAGATAAGAAAGGCTTGTTTTTTTATTTCTCAAAGGTAAAGCGAAGAGGAATATGAGATTTTTATACTCTTTTATGTCTAAAATGACATAGGCTTATCCAGAAGAATTTACCAATATAAAAATGAGTCAGGAAAACATTAAAACACAAATATTTATTTCAGTATTTATTACCTATAATTATCTTAAAAGAATATATTTTACGTGCTTAATAAATGCAGGTTTATTAATAATAACATTTTGTTACAATCTTATACTAACAAATATGATAATGTGCTTCGACCGACTATTAGTGCCAGGATTTAAATCAAATGTGCCAGATATAGGATTCTAAAAAATCAGTTTAAAGCGCTGATCGACGAACGAACTTTACCGGTTTTGTTGGTTGGGTAAAACACAATGGTGGATCACCGTAAAATTACGGTTTTGCGAGTTGACAAGCCTTACTAGCGAACTGTACCCTTATTACGAGTTTGTTAAGTTTTCTTGACACGATCTTGGTTTACGTTTAGGCCCGTTTTTTCATAGTAAAATTTTAGTACTTAAACGATCCGCTAGGAGCGCTGCATGTAGACGTATTGGCCCAAACGTAAACGAGGAACGTGCTGTTTATTTAGCTCGTGTATCACCAACGACGAGCCGCGAATAAAACGGCTTCGATCTTTACCGTTGTCATAGGCTTGTTCGTCAATCAAAGGCTTTAGGCTGATCTCCCATTACTAGTCAGAAAGAATTATTGCGGAGTAGGTACACAAAGTAGTTTCTGTGATAGATTTGTCACGTTCATTGGAAATCTAATACGATTGTTGATTGATGTGCGACTAACAATATTAATTAACAAAATTACGTAAAAGATTACATTATAGGTAACTAAATAGTTATTAATCATGAGAATAAAATATTTCTAAGTAATAAGAAATTGGATACTAGCAATATTATAAATAACGACTAGAAATGTTCATAATAATGGTATAATGAGAATATACGTACGTAGCAACCTTAATTAAAGTAATTAAAATATATAAAGAATTAATCATCATAATATTACACACTAAGTAGAACTGATTTATGTAACGAAGAACTAACTTCATATTCTACAATTTGAAGAAGTTATTTTAAAGATCACATTCAATTTTCAGAAACAGACAAAAGTACCTAAAGAAGTATAACAAATTCAAGAAAAATCTAATCAATTAATAATTTAACGCTAAAGTAACACTATTAAAAATAACGAGAATGACGTAGTTTATTGGTAAAATTGTTAAAAAAATCTTAACTTGTCATTTCAAGAATAAAAGTCTAGTGGTTTGAGTATTTTAATGCTTCAACGTCTCAATTACATTATTTCATTGTGTTAAATATTTTAATTGTGAAAAGCCAATGTACGATTATACTCAAGCTACAACATTCATGTAATTCTAGTGCTTGATAAGAGCTAAAGAATAATATTTATCTGAAAGCACTTCAAGAGGATTAAACAGTTGGGTCGACGTAGAAAAAAAATTAAACGATGATATAAAAAATTGCTACCATTGATAGCAATCACCCATGTTATGAGCTTCTTTGTTTGGTTAAATATACTTGTGTTATGTTTAGTTTAGCAGATAGCTGTCATTTATACGCAGATACAGTTAAAATAAATTGACCATTCGCGTCATAATAATTGGTAAATTATTACCACCAACTGCTTGGCGCAGCTGCCGTAATAAGACCCCGTTTCATATTAGTGATGTATTTAGATTTCAGTTCTTGTTATAGAAGTAGTCATGTTTTCTATGATCATTGCACAGAGATTTAGTGATAATTACTTAAAGTTTGTGAGGTCGTTAGCTGTATATCGCGACAAAATGAGTTAACAATAAAGATAATGATTTAAAAGTAAAAGTATTACATGAGTCATGCACAGGGGCGGATTTAGTTGCGGCCAGTGGGCTATTGAATATTATTTGTCCCTGCTGACCTCTGCAAATCTGTACTCTAGTTTCGGGCCGTACAGACGACCGACCGAAACAGATAATTAAAATTTGTTGCCGCCTCTGTAGATTAGATAAAATCGTATAGATTGAAAAGATCGCCAAGATAAAATATTCTCCGAAAGTTACCAGAACAAGTCCAAGATATAGCAGCTTAAGTTAGCCGCCCTAGGATCCAGCCTACTCAGCCATGTGCTAAATCTACTATTGCTCATGTAAGTACTTACACATCAGATATAAGTTAACGTGCCATTCTAAATAGACTTTTACGAGGTAGATCATTAAAAAGTGTAATTATTATAATTATGAAAATCGCCATTAATGTAATTATAGTCCAATGATCAAAAGAAAATAGTATGTTATTAGTTAAAGGTTCGATGCAGCGAAGTCGATGTTACTTTTATGATTTTTTAAAGTCTATTTACTTCCAGTGTATGTAAGTTCCAAAATCAATAAATCTAAATTCTAAAATATTTATAAGTCTTATACGCTTGTTTATGAAAAAGATAATTGTTTCTTAATAAAACAAAAACTCTTATCTATTCAATTGAATAAATACAATATTTTCAACAGTAATCCTTGTCATCGCAGTTTTATCATGACCACGTATATAAATACGTGACCATGAACCTATGACCACGGCCTACGAACCAAGGTCTATGTAATTTAGTCTTAATCATCTTATTGATATTAAAGTCAAAGAAAGTAATAAACAGATTTCATGTAGGTATTACGTAATTAACATACTCTCTTAAGTTCCAACTACTATCTTTCAAGCGGCTGTTTTACGTAACTTAATTTTTTTTTACAAGTTATACGTATTATGACCATATCTTCCAAAAATTTACAGTAATAACAAATATATGTATTCGTTTAATAGTTTAATGTTTTTTTCGGGCTTCGTCGTATCGTATTTTGTCACTGTTCAAATACAGAAATAATCGTTTACGTGATTTCATAAACAGTTATACGTATATTCACCGAAAATTAATAGTTTTGCTTGTCTTTTCTTGTATGATAATTATTTTTAAACTTTAAAATTTGTGTTTGATACAAGAGTGACTCTGTTCGTCATCAGCAATTGTACGAAACTACGTCTTTTTCGGGATGACGTCTTTCGTCACGCTTAGATTCGTCGTAGCCATGCAATAAGTTCGTGACGATATTGCGTGATCCGTCATTACGTCGAATTGGTGTTGAGGGTCATCTCGTCCTTGCTCAGGGTACCGCGGGACCACGATGAGCGACCCTGGGATTTATTGCCGCGTTTCACTTGTTTGTACCTGTACAGAAATTAATAAAATTATAGTTTATGATAGTCATTTGAAAGAGAATTTTCGAAGGAAAAGAGGAAACGATACGATCTTTAAAAATCATAATATGAATGGAAAAGTAATTGACATTAATACCTACGTATAGTGGAGAAAACACAAATATTTGAAGAATAGCTTCGATTGATAGGAGAAAAAATAGAAATCGTGCTTTTAGTAAACCGATAAAAGTTATAAGCACAATAGAAGCTGGTGCAAAAAGAAAACATAAACTGGATGTGATTGGTATTTTGATATTTTTTAATTTCTTTAATATGATGAATAGAAACCTAAAAATGAAAGTAAAAACACACACACAAGTAACACCTTAAAACCCAAGCATCGGTTCGGAAACGAATACAAAAAGCATCAAAAAGGTAATTGCATTCTATTCATTCTTTATTGTTATTTATATATTTTTTTTAAAATAATGTTAGTAATTCCGCATAAACACCGGTTATTTAATGAGTTTTGTCTCCAAATCACTCAGAACGAGTTAATAATAAGAAGAATGCCTTGCTCATCACCAGAAATAAAATTTGATTTTTGTATCGATGTTAGTTCTCCCTTGAAACACCTGTTAGAATATGCCGCCAATTTATTAAGAAAATATTTCCACTCCTGCAAGCAATAGCAATACCTCCAGATTCTTCTTTTACATCCACAGGCGTTGATTTTGATTTCTTTGTCCATTCGTCGATCTTTTGTAGTTATATCCAAACACTATCTTTGATAGATCAGTCTTAGACCTGTATTGTTCGATTGAACTTCACGTAACTTTTAGCTTTTCCATCATAAAAAATATGTCTTCTTTCTCATATGTTTTATTATTTTACAATTATTTCATCTCTTTTAATTTTCTTGCCTCAACACCGAAATCGTATCTGTGTAATCGTTCTACTATCAATATATTGCCTCGTTAATTTCCCGTGAAATTCCGTTCATTCAATTCTCCGTGAGATTGTCTCTCTCAAATTACTAATTTTCAAGTCCATAGTTTTTGCCTGTTAAAGCAAATATATGTAAAATACCTATATACCACCAATTACTTATTAAATGTAGATAATATTATATTGTATCAACAGTTGTTTATTCTTAATTCTATTAACAATGACTTTTTTATTTTATAAAATGTATGTATGGCAAGCGCTTTTGGTATCCAATTTTTTACATCCTTAACATAGTTTTCTTCTTGATTCTTAATCGATTACTTTAGATTTGTCTAATTTTTGAAATCCTTTAGCATACTCTTATAAGTTTGTTACGTTAGGTCCTCTGCTGATGTCAGAATCTGCATTTGTTCGAATGGTCTCTTGGCTTGCTCTGTGGTTGATATCATTCAAATTGACACGTATTGTATTTCTTATATTCCCGCTTCGAGTTTTTTGAAATTTTCCTTTGATCCTAAATAAGAATGCACTGAGTTAAATCTTATGTTCTTCTCTCATTTTTATATATTAGGCACATATTTATCATCACGTAATATAAAGTTACATGTTAATATTTTATCTTACTTTACAAAAAGTTACAACTTACGGATACGTGCATTTGGTGCAGTACATAATGCAGTCGGTTAATTAACATAATATAGAAATTGAGATTTAATCGTCATTGTATAGGAATTGCACTATTTAAACATAAATGTATGTCAGATTACTATAACTGACTATAGTCTGTACGATCATTGTGGCATGTAAAGTCATCAGTTCATCCATTCTTACGGATAGTGTTGATTATTATACGTGAATAAAATCTTTTTATTTGTGTTATTTGAAATTACATTGAGAACATGTCACATGATAAAAGGTTGTTAATTTAATTCAAACGAAAACAAATAAATACATATTGTACGCCATGAATAAAATAAAAATTATCATTTACGAGTAATCCAAACTAAAATCGTAACAACATGAATTGCATCTGTAGGTACCTATTAACGGATTGAATGAATAAGTCATAAATCGATCCATCCTACCGAAGGTTGCACTGAGTAATTTTAATGGCTTCCGTCGACTTTACGACTCCACATGCCATCACCGATCATACAGAATATAGTTCAAACATAAGGACAATACTAATAATAATCGTACGTTACGTGACTGGCACCAACCTCTCCTTTAGGAGTTGGATGATCTTGCGCTTGCATACGAAGATGATGAAGATGATGAGCCCGATAAGAACGTTGTAGGCATCAGTGACGCGGAAGAAAGAGTTGGGGTACAAAGCGCTGACGACTTCCAAAATCCAGTTGATGCCCATAACGACAAAGAGTTTCACGTAAAGGAAAAGCCTGAAATGAGAAAAGGGCATACTGTTAAATAATGACGAGTTGGTACGTCTGCTCTGTGATGGCGTAAGTATTTAAGTTTTAGGATGCTAGTTCTGTGAAGTTTCATTAAGGCTGTTATATAGGGAATTGATATAAATATGATATTTTGTTAATTCTACAACATTTTTATTACTCACTTTTAAAAAGGCAGGAATTTATCGATAGCCCCCTAAGTAAATTATCATATGTCTAAAAAGTAAATTTTACGGGAGAGTTTTAAAATATTTTCATGCACCATGAAAATATCTTAAAACTGATCTCCTGTAAAATTGACTTATTAGACATACGACATATTACTTGGGAGGCATCGTTATTTCTTTTTATCATTAAAAAGCATGTAGTATTGAAATCAAGTCAAGTATTATTTAATGAACCACGACTATAGTTCAGTTTTATCCATAGGTACAAATATGAACTTAGCTTACTCTATTCATACTCACCAGTAAGTCTTGGAACCGGTTCCACTGTCAGGAGTTTCTGTGACCCCGAAAACTCTTACTAATATTTTGTTCCAGAATGCTCCATGCCTCTTCTTGTTCAGGTCACCTCGTACTCTAGTGTAAACTGACTCATGAGTACATGAGTAGTTCTTGTTATGTCTTCAGGGATACCAATGCGCTTTTTATCGATATTACTACGCACATAATGTAATGGACTGTAAAAATATTTTCAACATGATTTGAATGCTACAAAGGACAGATTATGAATAATACGGTAGTTGTATTTGCAGTCCATGGGAATCAGCCACGAATTCGATTAGACCAAGACATTAAAACTCTATCATAGACGCATTGATATCCCTAAAAATTTAGACAAAACTTACAAAATATCTTTATTCCTTAACCTACCCCCAACCTAGAGCAAAGCAATGCCACTGTAATAAATTCTTCTGCACTCCAATCAGGTAGCACCACCACCTTTATCAGGAACTTGGGCTAGAGTGGCAAAATGGGTACCTTTGAATATCATTCTGCTGGTCATGCCGGGAACTGTCCCGGGAGTTGAGTACCGATGTCTCTTTTTTGGTCTTCGCAATCTTCAGCGCGGTCAAAATGAACAGCGCCATATTTGCCACGCATAGTATCACGATTGGTCCGTATAGGTAAATTAATTTGCTGGTGCCTGGAAGTTATTTCAAAAATAATTATAATATGTGACTTTTATATATAGAAATAGTGTTAAGCGTTGATAATTATGTTCTGGTTTTAACTATATGATATGTTCCAAGTAAACGGAGAGACCGTTTACAATCTATGAAATAATAAATATCAATTTTCCAAGTAGTAGGACACCTATTTCTAGTTTTTGAGTTTTGTTGGAAGAGTGTATTTGCTGGTTCACTTTAATCCAGGCGACCGTCTTAGTCCTCAGAAGAATTTGTGATTGACACTTCAGATAAGAACTCTGTTACAAACGAATTTTTTTACCGATGTTGCCACTTACATTGCATCAGATGGACCGTGTCCTTGACCATTTGTACATTATAAAACAATCTGTCCTCTTCATCTCCTTCCCGATAATAAAGTTGTCAACCACTTACCAGACAAGAAGCACCCATTCATCCGTATCATCGGCATCCACACCCTGAGCGGGAGGCTGGAGAACTCCAGCGCAGCGAGCACGATGGTCAGCAACGTGGGGATACCGAACGCGTACAACGCATATGCGCGGAGCTTCGAACGGATGAACAACTTCTCTAGCCTCAGTTCGCGTTTTCCACTAGAAACATACAAATAGTAACACACACATAATTATAGGTACTTATTTATACAAATAATTAAAATTTGTCTGTTTGTAATGTCAAACCAGCAATATTTTACAAAATACAAAAAATAGAGTGCAAGATGTGCAAAGTGCAGAAAAAAAGGATATATTTTTTATGCACTTTGTAAAATATTGCTGTTTTGACAATACAAACAGACAACCAAGGTTAATTATTTGTATTATGTGTTTTTTCTCTAGCCTCAGTTCGCGTTTTCCTAGAGACTTACAATTAGTAACACATGTTTATATCTACAAATAATTAACATAAGGTGTCTATTTGTAATATCAAAACAGCAATATCTTACAAAATACTAAAAAAATATACGATACCTATAAAAAATTAATCATTAAAATGCTTGTCTATCCGTTTGTTTGGGTATTATAGGATTGGCTGGACCTATTTTGACGAGACTTTTACAGACAGACATCTGATAGACGTAGCCTACTTATATTAAAAAAGCATTAGCGCGTGCGTGTGTTAGTTTTTAGAACTGGATACACTTGATTCGTTAATACAGTTAAGTTGTTATTGTATTCGCCGCGCAAATGCCTT
>DWPV01001682.1:0-19676 GCA_018251915.1 Urbanus proteus proteus
GTGAGTGGTTAATACTAATTTTGGATGCCTCGCACAATGCTCATGTGTCAAGAGACCACAATGCTATCTGGCACTCTTTATATTTGTAGTATTTATGCTTTATGTGAGATTTAAGGTTTAGAATAAACAATAATTTTCAATGTTGATACTTTTATTACTACCGTTGAACAACCACTTAGTAAAAAAAGCATATACTATAAAAACAAGTGATGATTTTTGACCAATAAACTGTTGTCTGAGCTTCGGCCCCCGCATGCTCCATTAGGATAAGTTAACATTCCAAAATAAACATTTTCTTTTAAAAGATGTGCGTTATAGAGTGTCTTATGCCACTTGTCAATAACTGAACACCTTACGAAGTAGAGGTAGATTATTGATGTTTAGAAAGAATTGTGTAAGAACGATGAGTTAAGATTTCTGTTCTGGGCCTGGGTGTTTGTGTATTCGTGTATCTGTGTGTCCATGGCACCCATGACACAGGAGAAAATGCTACTGCGGGGCTATGAGTGTAGAAATGAAATGAAATGAAATGAAGTGTAGAAAACGTTTTAAGTTTAAGTTGATAAGGTTTTGATGATATTTGTCTCCAGGGCAGGCGTAGGCACGATGTTCGCGCTGCCGTGGTACCTGACGTGGTTCGGCCACAGCCTGAACCGGTACACGGACGTGGTGCGGCTGTACGACTACTTCCTGTGCGCGCCGCCGCTGTTCCCGGTGTACGTGACGGCCGCCATCGTGCTGCAGCGCGCGCCCGACGTGCTGCAGTGTGACTGCGATATGGCCATGATGCACTGTCTGCTATCGAGGGTCAGTACAAATTACTTAATTGATTTATGCCTGCTGTTTTGGTTTGAAGAGTGTGGTAAGAGATATATACTGTCCGAGATGTTCTTGCTTAGTTCTGAGGGCTAGCATTGCATCTGTAGCCGAACTCCAGAATGATTCTAATTAAATCAAGCGTCAATTACAAATGTATACATGTGGCACTGGGCACTTTTAGTAGGAAAGAAATATATATAACATTTATTTTGCAGTAACACAACGACTTTACTTTGTTAATGCATATAAATTAAGTGCAAATTAATAATTAACATGTCAATCAATTTCATATATTTTGCATTATTTTATATGTGTTATTTTTGTTTTCAGTTACCAGATGACTTACCATTTGAAGACATTTTGGTGACTGCTCAAAAACTGTACGAAGAAAACGACCCCACTGATCTCGAAGGTGAAGTAGCTGCACTAGAAAGGAGAGAGTGAGTATATTTGGATTAGTACAGCATTCAGCTGGAGAAAATTTGGAATGGAGTGGACGGAGGTATGGTTTAGTAGTCAATCCGTGTTGGATGTTTATCAACCCTCCATAAGGCCTCCGATGAGGTTTAATGTCTACTATTCATTAATAGCAATAAATATTGACAACTTAATGAGTTCTCTGAAACACGGAAGCTAGCGTCTGTTATTTGTCAAATTTCAATTTCAAATAGTGATCACCATCTATTTATCAAACATTTACGACGTTGCTTCACTTTATATGGTAGCATGTTTTGCGGATATGGATTGTATAAGCATATAAGGTATAATATTAAACAAGTATGTTAATCCGGGGCAGCATCTATACACTCACCATAGTCTCCGCGTTTGATAATTGTTTACATAAGTTTTTTTTTTATACGGTCGAAGTAGCAAATGAGCATGCAGTCCACCTGATGGTAAGTGGCAACTGCCGCCCATGGACATCTGTAATCAGCCCCAGATAAGATCAAAGTCCTACCTGAAGTTGACCACAGATGCGTTGCTACCCCCTGAGGACTGAGCTGACACGCCTCGGATAAGTATATCTCCCTAACCACACCCTTCAGACCAGAACACAGCAGTGCTGCTATAAGGCAGAAATAGGTGTGGCGGTGGTGCCGCCGGAGTCGAACTACATAGACTTCTACCATATTCGAACTCAAATCAAAATCCGTCGTGTAGTTTTAAGATATGAGCATACATAGGGACAGACAGCGGAAAGCGACTTTTTTATACTATGTAGTGAAGAAACTACCAGCAGAGACGATCAACGGCTACTAATCCAATCTTGTCCAAATTGTCATTTGTTTTCACATCTGTCATTTATTTTCACACACATACAATCGTATTTGCGTGAAAACAAATGACAAATCTCATTTGTTCTCACACACATACAATCGTATGTGCGTGAAAACAAATGAGAATCGACTTTTAATGATTCGAACTATTATTTACGGATCAATAATATTTATCGACGATACATCGCTCAATGTACGCGCGCCCTTAGGTCTTGCTCCTCTACTAGCTGATAATAAATCGTGTTATTTACGAAAACAAAGATTGTCTTTCAATGTATTTCAAAGTCATTTTGGTTACTAAACAACACCGCACCTTTTTCTATGTTACGTAGGTACGAATAAATTTAATTGGAAACTGATAAATTGAACATTGTGTTTATGATAACAAATGTCGCAATCCTAACCCTCCCTGATTCGGAATACCTAAAGCAACTTCTGCCTTAAACCATTATGTTAAATGCTGCTATGATAAAAAATTGATAATTCAGTTACACGGAAACAACCTATTCCATCTTAGTCGCGGTGGTTAATTCACAACTACCCTCGTGTCGGAACGGTTACCATACCGGTCCGACGCGCAATGGGTCCCGGGTTCGGTTCCCGGCCAGACAGACATCTGAATGATGAATTTAGATTTCTATTTCGGGTCTGGGTGTTTGTCTATTCGTGTATGTGTGTGTCCATGGCACCCACGACACAGGAGAAACTCCTACTGTGGGGCTATGAGTGTAGAAAGCGTTACAAGTTTTTTAAGTTTTAAGTATTTCTCAAGGATTGCAAAGATTATCTTCGCAATGCAATCTCGTTAAGTTCACGTCTTGGTGAAATACGTCATAAATTTTAATTTTTCCGAGTGTAAGGGAGCTTGACAGTAAAATGGTAATGCTATCATAGTATGTATGAGTTTTAATCTACATATTTTCGAAATAAGAAGGAGCCACCATTTCCTGCAACGAGTTGCTCTTTATGATAAAAACTATGTTTTAAAATCATGCGATCTTTATGGTCATGATGTTCATATTATGTTAAAAAATATTTTGGTATGTGTAGCTTGTGTAAAAAATGTGATTAGAATGTCAGTAAGTATACAGGGTGAACTTTTCAAGTGTGCGTGAATAAGGTAATCCAAATCTATAAGGATTAGCGAAAAACCTTGAAAGGACTTACGAGACCGATTTTGACAAAAACTAAAACTGCATAAATAGTTTTTCAAAAATTAATTTCTCTAGCCACGAATCGAATGAGTTCATTTTGCTTAAAAAACACACCCAACAACGCACATTTGGATCATATTTTTCAAAATTTATCAAAACAATTATTAAATAGTGAAATAACATTACATGAATTAAAATTAAATTAAATATTCTCAGACTTTCAAATTGAGTGGATATAAATAGGTACAATATGTCCGTATGAATTATACTAAACAAAATTCAAAGCTCAATTTTGTCTGTACGTCAAACTTTTAGCTTTGTCCTAATTTCAATCTCAAACAATATTTCAATTTAATTCGTATGAACTTTTGCTTTTAACAGGTGTTAGTGTTTCAAGCTAATTTTGAGAGAATGGCGAGCGCTTAGCGAATGCATTTTAAATGGTTTCCCTGGAAATATCCCAGGGCGGTCGTAAGATAGACTTTTGTTAGCTTTAGGGTCTTTCTCCTCAATGTGCGAGGTATCTAAGCTAAACTAAGCGAATAAAATGTGCTATGCAAATATTACACCAGTCGTGATGCTTCATCGTCAACCCATTATTGTCCCACTACGGGGCACGGGTCTCCTCTCAGTGAGAGGGATTTTACGCCTTAGTCCACCGCGCTGGCCAAGTGCGAATTGGTAGACTTAACACACCTTTGAGAACTTTTTTTATAAGAACCCTTAGATGTGCAGGTTTCCTCACGATGTTTTCCTTCACCGTAAAGCAAGTGATAATTAATATCTAATCTAATACGCACATAAATCAGAGGTGCGTGCCCGGGATTTGAACCTAGGACCCCTTGATGGAGACGCCAAGTTTCAACCATTAGGTTATCACTGCTTACCACCTGCTTGCTACCGGGTCGTGATGCTTAGCTCAGCGAATTTGGTAAAATTGGCATCTTTAGAGATGCACCTTAAGGTTAGGACTTAAAGGCAGTAGAGCCCTTTGTGGTTCGACTCCGGCGGCACCACCGCAACACCTATTTCTGCCTAATAACAGCAATGTTCAATGCTGCTGTGTTCTGGTGTGAAGGGTAAGGCAAGGGAGACATAATTATCCGAGGCGTTCCAACTTACTCCTCAGGGGTATCAACGCATCCGTGGCTGACCTCAGATAGGTCTGTAATCATCTGGGGTTGAATAGAAATGGGCGGCAGTGGCCACTTACTATCAGCTGGACTGCATGCTCGTTTGGTACTTCAAACATATGTATAAAAATATTATGTGGTAGGAACGTGATCTTATATGCATCACACGTTCCCTTCATAGTTCCATTCCGTAGCTCGCGGCCTTTCATAATAACATATAGCACATCTCAGGTGATCACCAGAAATGTGAGGTAGCTGAACTGTGGGTGTGTCAGATTTAGTAATAGAACCGCTTGATAAAATTCACTTAGCACTGGTGGAATTATGTTCTAAAAACGACCCGCGTGGCGGAACGGTAACCATACCGATCTGACGCGCAAAGGCTCCAGGGTTCGATTCCGGGCCAGACAGAAATCTAAATGATGAATTTAGATTTCTATTCTGGGTGATTGAATATGTGTGTGTATGTGTGTCCATGGTACGCACGACACAGGAGAAAATCCTACTGCGAGGCTATGAGTGCAGAAAGCGTTTTTTTTAAGTTATTAAAAGCTATTTTTGTATAGCCGAATCGCGAACTAAGGTTTAGAGCTATGGATCTGTGACCGGTAAAGGTATAAAATCAAAAATATTTTATTCAAAGGATTCTTGACAATAATTATTTTTGACAATATCATTTTCATAGACCTTTAATCTCTGAACTATACTAAGCGAGGAAGAAGTGCCGTCAAAAAGAAATGGTCAATCAGTTTTATAGCTTAGCTTCTACCTCGCACATTGCATTTATTTTCTTCGGAATCTTCGGCACTTTCATTATGTTTTTCATTGTACCAATTGTACAAAAAATATGGGTAGGTGCGATACTCAATTTGGCTAAATTGGGCTAGGGTCAGTGCGTGCAGCTTCGCCCTTCTGACACTGATCATAAGATAGCTTTTCGATTATAAAACTGTAAGATTAATTTGGTTTTCGTTATGAATTTGGCGGGATTCCAATAATTGCGAGTGCTACCGGGTCGTTACGTCACGGTACAAAACCAAATGTTTTACAAACAAAATGGTTTTGAAATATGTTGCATTTGGGGATTTTTAGTTAAACCAGATTTTGTAGCGTTCTCGGTTCTTTTTTATTTCGAATGTGAGTTAGCTTTTTTATGTTAATTTTGTATTTTTTTTAAATAGATTGTTAAAAAATTTAATTTAAAATTATACCTAATTGGTCTTGGACTGTAATTGGTCAAACGGAATTTATTATATTCAGTAAACAGTTATGATTACCTAATATACTTAGAAAAAAAAAGGTTTAAAATAGATAAAAAACCTTGAGTATTTTGAATATTTTTTTTAAATGTCTTTTATGTTGTTAGATGAAAATCAGAAAATCTAGGACAGCAAATAATCCATTAAGAAGACACATGCAAAAAATATTTCGCGTCAGAACAGAATTTTCACAGGATATTTAAAAATTCTAATTGTTTTTAAAAATTCTATTTTTTCTTAAATTCATAAACCATGTTGGAAAAATTAAATTAAAAATAAAATAAAAAACGAAGTCAACTTAAATCTTCATCAAAATATTAATATCTTCGTTATATACAGCTAACACAAAAGACAAATAGCTTAAACATTACAATAAAACACAAAATAGACTGGGTAATTTATGTTCAAGTTTTAATACCAATCAAACAAACTAATTATTACCAGGGTGCTGCATCCCGGACCCAGAGACGAGGATGGGCGGCCGTTCGAGCCTGGTGCGTCGCGTGGTGGCACTCCGGGAGAGATGACCTGGAAGACACCGAGATGGAAGAGGAGCCTTCAGACCCTGGGTACGCCACGCCAGTGTCCGTCGAAACACCGCTGCAGAGTACTGTGTCAAGGTAATGAAATAAAAGAAAGGACAAGTTCAGTCATAAATAATAATGATGTGAATGTAACATACATATAATTTCTATGAAAGTAAAGTAATGAATGGTCACTTAGTGTCACAATTGTTCAATACCAAATACCTTTTAAAGATCGATAATCCACCGATCAATATTAAATATGGTTTAACATCTACAACTTCTGTAGCCTTTAAAAACATCTCGATATATCTTTTAGTTATTAATATAGTAAACACTAATTAGTATTTAAATTAAGACCTTTTGTCCTTTAGATGCACATCAATAAATGTCATCAGAGATCCATACGCAACGCGTGTGAATTCTGCGGGTGGGTCCACTGCTGACGATGGAGGTACTTCACCTCTCCGTCTCAATTATGACGCGGCATCTCTTCTACCTTCAAGAGACAGTAGGTCTCTGCCGCCGAACACGAGAATCAACGCCACTACCTCACCAGCACCGAAATCAGCCTCCGCTGATTCGGTGTACACCATCTTAATCAGATTACCCGACACTGAAGCCGAGAGGCCTAGCATAAAAATGATCACAGAAGAATCGCCACCAGCCAACACAAGAACGCACTATCGTCCACCAACGAGAGGGGATTCAGAACTAAACATTCACCCGGCTGGTCACGGGGCGTTGACAAGACGAACGTCACACATACCAGACGCCCGAATACCATTAAACGCAAAAATAATCCCGAAACAGTTGGTCGGCAAAGGATTTTGCGCGAAGCAACCTAAGAAGAAGAAAACGCAGGAAAAGAAACAAGAATCAAAGGCAGCGAAGACGTTGTCCGCTATCCTCCTATCTTTTATAATCACTTGGTTGCCTTACAACATACTTGTGTTATTGAAGCCACTCACCGCGTGTACGGTGTGCATTCCGGACGAACTTTGGTCTTTCTTTTATGCCTTGTGCTATATAAACTCTACTATAAATCCCGTCTGTTACGCTTTGTGCAACGCGACGTTTAGAAGAACGTATGTAAGAATCTTGACTTGTAAATGGCATAACAGAAATAGAGAAGCTATGACTAGAGGAGTGTATAATTAGTTTACGTAAGGGTATTTAAATGGATGTAGATTTAAAGATTTTAGCTTGGTGATTGGTTTGTTTGTCGAAATCGCTGGACGATTTAGACACAGATTTGGTTTTGGATCTGAAAGTAAGTGCAGTGCTATCTATCAAGTTAATGTCCGTGGTTGCCAAAAGAAAGAAATAATGATATGAGACCGATTATGTACGATTTTTCCTTACATCGAATTACTTTTTTAATCTGGTAACTAAATGTTGGAATGCTGGTAACTACATCTGGAAACACCGATTGAAGAGTTTGTTTGGTTCAACTTGGTAGATATTTTTGGGTGTTGAAATTTGAATGTTGGAATTTCAAAATATTTTCGGTCAACGAGTAAATTTATTATAATTTTATAGTTATTTGTCTTAACCGCGTCTATATGTAGATCAAATTGATTTTCCTTAGTGAATCAATCGTCCCGTCCATCCTTAGATTTATTTAATAATTTTGTGATAATACCTTATTCTTCTTATTATTACTTCTCATAGATTTTATTAGTAATCTATTTTAAGAAAATCCAGTTCCATGACCTAAGGTTTATGTGGAATTCGCCAAATTATTTTCGAGTGATAAATCGAGGTAAAGTTTCGGAGAGAAATCTAGTCATTGAGTGAACAATTCTCTAGTCAAACATTTGTTTAAACGGTGTTCGATAATTGTGTGAGCTTCTAGGGTTAATATTGACGAATTTAGAGCGGAAATTTGAGTTTTGGAACATTGTGACTGCTTACGTACATTCCTTGATATTTCGTAGACGTCGAAATAAGACGGGACATTAAAAATTAAGTATAAATGTATTTTATTCACAAATTTTATCATTGCCTTTTGTATCGACCAATATATTTGAAGAAAATATACCGTAAAATATTAAAGCATAAATGTTTAAAGATCTTATTTTATAATCGTTTATAGTGATCGAAACCTTTTTGCTTGTTTATTCAAAATCTAGTTATTTCATTGTAAAGTCGGCAATTTCGTATTATAAAAATTCTAAGCAATATCGTAACAATTTTTACGCAAGTGTATAAATCTTAATATTTTAAGTGACGATGGAATTGACATATTTAACGTGTTTAATGACTTTCTTTAATAATTCGTGATTTTATTGTCCTTTGCTGTGTAAAATATCTATTCGATTTTATATCTTCTAAATTATAATACAACGATTTCAACTATTTAGATGTGATGGTCCTTAGGATTTACTCGTTTAAGTCGCTTCGTAAATTTTGAAAATTCCGCGTTATGTTAAGCTGGTTCACGCGACTTATTTTTGGGCACGGCTTCACTATATAAAAATATATAATTTTGATTATGTGTAAGTGAAATGTATTTTTATAAGATTGAAGTAGCAAACGACCATGCAGTCCACTTGGTAGTCACTGCCACCCATAAACATCTTTAATCAATTCTACAAAGAACAGGTATTCCACCTAAAGCCGATCATGGATAGTAGGTATAGTCAAATCACTTTAGAGACGATTTTGCATTTGTAGTAGTGAAATACGCATAGGGATTAAAACTGAAATAAACCAGTTTGCGCTAGCTACCGCGCATGCTTTCCTGATTCAATTGCGTTAAAGTAACGTTAGTAGTATCACGTCATGCCAATTTATTTATTATTATTTTCGTAATATTAGTATCTCGTAAATTGCTACATTGATTTAACATTTGTATAATTTTAAGTATCTACTTAAATTATTTGTTTATGTATCTGCTGACGGTGCACTACTACAAATGCATAAACGTCTCTAAAGTAATTTGACTATACATTGTCATTCCTAAGAACTAAGATTGACCCTTCCATATTAGTCATCTGCATTTTAAGCCAATATTTTATTAATTTTGACGTTCACATTAACGATAAAGAACAAATGTGCCGACTAAATGACAAGGCATAGAAAAAAATTAAAGTAATCTGTAAAAAGGTATCTAATATATATTTATATATAGGGGCACGGTAGTGCCGTTGCATAGCGAAGTGGCAAGGGCATTACTTTTCTCGAATCGTTTTTTTGTGTTACACTATAACTAGCGGTTGAAAATGAGATGTGTGAAGAATCAGCTTAACATAGAACGGCCTGGCCTTCAGTGAACCAGTTATTCGTGTTTGTGATAGTATATTTAACGAATAGAAGTTCGAATTAAAGGAGTAAATCTATTTATCTTAAATAATGGTGACTGAATTCAGAGTTACTAAAGATTTTTTTAGTAATAGAAATATAATGATAATTTGAGTGCGTACGTATGGAACTTGACAGTGTTTATTAATAGTGCGAACACAGTGAATGGTATTTGTCAATTTGAAATTAAGTCCCTATTTCTATTTTATCGAAATTGTAAGTCCCTGTTACTATGTTGTGGAAACAGAAAGTCCCTATTTCTGCCTCACAGAAGCATTAAGTTACAAATTCTTTAAAATTAAAGCCAATTTATTTGAAAAGTATTTAAGTCTCTCTAGACTAATCTCTAGTACTTATTCAATACACGAACACACTTTCTGGTAGGAATGATAGTAATACTGAATTCAGTCACCGTAAATTATATTATTATTCCGCATAGACAACGTGTCTTAATAGACTCCTAATAGGTATTCATTTTCACATGGATAAGTCTGTTCCGATCAGAGAAGTGTGCAACAAAAAAAATAGTTCTAATCATAGATGTGGCTTTGTATAGGATTTTTTCACTGATATATCAGAAATAGTGTACCGTTAGGAGTCTATTTCGTTCCTACGTCTATGTTCTGTGTCAAACGTAGTTAAGTAATCGAGTTCGGGAGTAAAATTCTAAATATGTGTATTTTAAAATGAACTATATTGTACATATTATTACATTAAATTCTGTATTTAATAAGTTACATATTTGTATTGCGATTATTATATTAAAATAGATGGGAGTATTATTATGAGAATATTCCTTATATACAAGTAATATAATATTTGCGTAAAGTGTGAAATCTATAAGTGTCGTATAACGTTCCTTTGAGAAATGGGTTTTATTAACCCGTTTATAATAATATATTTTATGTGTAGACATAGATATTGTAAACAAATGCAATGTATAAATTAGACAGCCATAGTGTCCAAAGGGGCGTTAAAAAGAATCACTATTTATAAAAATGGGTTGGATTACGCATTTTATATTTCGTGTAGTTTGATTGATGGTTTATGTACCACTGGGCACGGGTCTTTTCCCACAACTGAGGGAGGCTTGGAGCGTACTCCACCGTTGTTACAATGCGTGTTAGTGGAGGGGATACGGGGTAGTGGCCACACACACACAGACATGGTGGCCAAACCGTGTTGAATGTTTTCAAACCGCTTATAAGGTCTCCGATAAGGTTTAACGACTGCTATCCAACGAACCTTCCGAAACACGAAAACGCGCATGGATTTTTTCCATTAGCGGTCACCCATCCATCTACCGACCGCGTTCGACGTTGCTTACTTTTGTAGATGGGTTAAGATCTACACAATCTACAGGGCTATGTGCGCATCATTGATTGATATTTATATTATATGAATTATTTAACCCTAATAGTTACCGATTCTTGTATTTTTTGTGTTCTCATACATATTGATTGTAAGATTGATTAAATACGCAAAAAACATACCTAATATTTTGTTCTCCGAAGTCCAATAAATATTTATGAAATAAAATTTATATTTGTTCTAGGTTGTATGAGTGCTTAATCACTCAAATTATGTTGTTTGTTTATTAATTACAAACTAGCTTTTGCCGGCGGCTTCGCACGTGTTAAACTACATAGAAACCTTCCTCTTAAACCACTCTGTCTATTAAAAAAACTCGCATCAAAATCCTTTGCGTATTTTCAAAGGTCTAAGCATACATAGGGATAGACAGCGGAAAGCGACTCTTTTTTATACTATGTAGTGATAGTTCAGTAGTCAATAAGCATACAGCTCACTTATGGTAAGTGACCACTGCTACAGACATCTGTAATCACTCCGAGGTATTATTAGAATATTATCGACATACGGATGCGTTGGTACATAATGATTTTATTTAATATAAAATGGGTAATATTAAAATGCGTAATCCAAAAATATAAAAAGTATTGTTAGAAAATCATTACAAATGCCAATTCGATTCTTTTTTGCAGGGTACTTTTAGGAAATGTCGCCAAATATAAAAAATATGTAAATGTATAGAAATATGTAAAATTGCATTGCCCTTTTATATTTGATTTATATGTAACCTGCGTCACTTACATAATACATTATAT
The DNA here is from genome assembly GCA_018251915.1 of Urbanus proteus proteus. Classification (NCBI taxonomy): domain Eukaryota; kingdom Metazoa; phylum Arthropoda; class Insecta; order Lepidoptera; family Hesperiidae; genus Urbanus; species Urbanus proteus. The sequence goes on from DWPV01001682.1 coordinate 11,599, forward strand.
GTGTATTTATAAACACTTTAAAATCAAGGAAAAAAATAACAAAAAACCAATCGCAAAACATGATGTTCCCACGTTATATTTTTGCTACGGTTAAAATAATTTATTTATTTACATGACATATACAATATAACGAATGTATAGAGACGTTTTTGAAAATTACAACCAAATATTATTTCGACTGTCCTATTTGATTGAGATACCTAACTGACAACGAAAAAATATTGTGAACACACACGATCAGTAAACAATGTCAGTAATATTGAAGTGATATTTTAATAGCAACAGAAAAGACAGTCTTACAAATTATAAGCAGGATTTTTTTGTCAATATTATTATTACCTTCCCTTTGTCAATATATTATTTAATTCGAATTGTATTTGTAATGATTAAGGATATATAATTCTAACATAAATTATAATCAACGCGCACAGTAAACTTAGAATGTTGTAATATATTTTTTCTGTGGATGTCCGAATTGATTTGTAGATTGTCTTGTAGTACAATTTCTATACTATCCAAGTTACGATTTTAAAACACAATAATTATTTGTAACCAATATTATTAAATATTTAATAATATTGGTTACAAATAAAAAAATACCTTTTTATTGTATTTTTTTATATTCAAATAACATGCATAATACAAATCGGTAAGTTATATTATTTTTATATTACGTGGCTACTTAAACACGCTGAGCTAAACCCTTAGATTGGATCTTATATCTATTTTGTCTATTTGGATAATTCATTACTTACATATGCCTCAATATGCGTCAATAAGTATTGAATTACTACACTGTGGAGTCAGCCTTATAAATCCTAACAGTATTTTTAATTCTAACTTTTATTTATATGTTCTTGTTTTAAAATCGTAACTTATCTATTTTGTAATCTGTGTACATAGTTGTAGAGTAAACTCCACACTTTTCCGCAACTTTCTTCATATTGACATTAATGCGGCTTAAAGCAAACTGAACTTGGCCGTGCAACTTCTGTGCAGCGCAGACCAGAGGCAACATGCGGGTTAACTTATATTTACTTGAATAATATTTATTTTAACAAAAATAATGCGTTAAATAACGTAACAGGTAAATTGGAATAACGTTATAAAAAGGCAAATAATGTCCTAATATATTAAATATTCTGTTATGATATTCACAGTATAATTTTGAAATGTTAGTATCAAAATATATCATAATATTACATACATATATGCAAGTGTGAAATAATTTGTAATTTTTTAATAAAACGTATTTTTTCATAATTTAAACCGTCATGTGGTCTGTAAATTCTCTAAAATAATATGTATCTCCTGTCGATAGTTTTGGTATGGACATTTTTTGTTATTTATTTGGAAGTAACTTAAGTAATGTAATTTATTGTTAATTATTTTCATTATTCTTGTTATTATTACAATTAAAAGATTATTTCTTGTAAAAAGCTTAAAATTTGTATGTTTATAAAATAACTATTGATTGGCGAAGAAAAATTAAATATCCAGTCGTTACTTCTATAAACAACTCTGTCATTAATGTATTGATAATGTTCTTACGTATATTAAACATAATTTTTCGTACAAATAATTCATTCCTATAATAGCAACCTCAAATATTCAAGATATTTTCAAGCAATTTATAAATACACATTATAAAATAACGAAATAAATATAACAGTTATAAAGTTGTAACGATATAATCATAACGCTTTATTAACGTAAGTGAAATGGAGATAATGATTATTACTATAATATTATAATTATTTATGTTTTCCCGATAGGAGTCGCGTAGATATTGTCCTGTGTTTTATAAGTATATAGTTTAAGATGCCCTGAAAATCTATGGAGATTTTGCTGCCACTATGTCAGATACTTTCCCATTATGTTTACAGCATCCAGAATTTAGCAAAATATTTGAGGTTTCTATATTATATTTCGTAACAGTCCGATGTTTAACGAATCAGATTTTTTAAATGTCGGTATTAAAACATTGTATTTAAAACAAGGGTGTAAAACGAACTGACATAAAAATATTCTCGTGTAATGTAGGATTTTAAATAAATTTAATTGTAAATTTAACTGTAATTGTGGAGTTAGATAACACCTAGACTTCATTTTTTGTATGAATTTTGACTAAGTGTGGATGTGTAGAAATAGCGTATAATTGTATAACTCCAAAAATGTACAATTCGTTGTTTATGAAGAACAATTAATATTATATTCAATTTTAGATTTATAATTCAATGTAACGAATATTTTAAAATAGCATTTTGGCCAGATTTTTTTTGAAAACGTTGTCAACACGCTATTTAAAAATAACATTAATTTTAATCTGCTTTTTAAAATTAAGATTTAAACTTTATTTTTCTGTTGTGGTTACTGACGTCATACATTAAATAATATTGACAGTGATATTGATACATATATAAATACGGAGTCAGTATTACTGAAAATGTGGAAAATGTGTATGATTGCGTGTAATGTACAACACACTTTATTGTATATTTTCTTGTATGTATTTTATTTTAAGTTTTTTTATATTTAAACTGTCATAATATTTTTTGCACATTTAGACGTAATGGCCAGTGCTATAAAATAACAGCAATAATTAAATTATTCATACTTTTAAACGAATTCCTATCAAACTCAGTGTATAATAGTTATTATATTTATTTTGTAATTGTGCTGTAATAATTTTATAATTGTACTGATTTCGAGAAATGTATCATGACACACAGAACAATAAAAATTGTAAATAATATTATTATGGGATATAAAGAACCATTAAAATATTCGAAAAGTGGAAAAAAATATAAAGAGAATAAAAAATAAGAAATATTAGAAACGAAAATATTGAATAATGATATGAATGAACCCGTATTAAATCATACAGCTTCAAACCTATGATGAGGGAAACGCAAAAATCTAGGCTTTGAAGTACTTATTTCATAAATAGTTGTAAAGTGTGTTGTGATACGTTTTCGACATTAAACTATCAGAGTAAAGTAGAGCGAATAACACAATTTGCTAGTTGACAATATGCTAAAAATAGACAACAAATATCAATCCATGAATCGAAATAAAAACCGAGTGGGGTTAGGGAGAGTTCCCACTACGTCGTAACGGCAGATAATCGTGTAGTTTGAACGACACGATTGATTGTCGTCTACGACATTTTTTGCAGTGACGACATATTGACAGAACGACTGCGGTGAAACGATAAAATGTCGTGATCCAATAGGAACAGCTAGATACGATAGTCGTTAAACAATAAATTATTTTGACGACAAACAATCGTTTTATTGAGAACAGCTAGAGACGACAGTCGTCCAACGGTAAATTAATCGTTACAACATAGTGGGAACGCGCCCTTAGAACATATTATAGACGCCATTTTGTATATGCTAAACCCATGAAAGGAAAAGATAATAGGAAGTGGCATATGAGCCGATTAGTATGGAAACCGGTGTAGCCAAACAAACACAGAAATTCTGATTTCTATTTGTTTATTTGGCTATATATCCTTACCATTAAGAAACCTAAATTTTATTGGTTTTCTGTTATAAACAACGAACGAGATACATTTACGAAGTTTTAGAAAAAAAATTACTACCCGCAAAACAAGATTTACGTGTGTCAATGACTGACAAGCATTGACGTTAAGTATGCTAAGTTGATCATACTGGTAGTCGCATCAATTCGCTCATGTGCCACCTCCTGTTGTTGTTTACTGTTGTTGTTGTTTACTCCTGTTTACTATATTGTTACTTTTTCATATATAAGCTGTATAGTTTATTGTTCGCTCTACTATCCTTTGATAGTAATCTGGAATAGTTGAACCAAACTGCTACTGCATGTAACGCATTATGTTAAAATATTATGCCAGGCATTTTCTTCCCGTGTTATTTAGTGGATCAAATACATTTTTATATAAAAATAAAGTAGCAAACGAGCAAATCTGTAACCAACTTCGGGTAGGTTTTTGGGTAAAGTCACTTACAGATGCGTTGCTTTCCCATCTATAAGCAACTTCACACAGTATACTGGTTTTATTTGAAGTCTATTTACAGATGCGTTGTGGCGCCTCAGATAAATAAAGTAGGTAGATCTATCAATCCTAACAAAAAAATGACGCCATTTCTAATATAGTCGGGCTATAAAAGTGATTATGTGAGGGTAAATATACAAAAGTGCTGACATGAAACCACGCTAGTTTTGTGTGAGTGTGTGCGTATAAATACATAAAAGTAGCGTGGTTATTTGGCTTCACTCAAATAAAATTATCTCCGCTCAAACATATAGCAGAGTTAAGCGCTTTTGTATTCTAGTTTGAAGGGTAAGGTAAGTAAGACATTCATAACGGAGACGTTTCGTCTTCAGGGGTAACGCATCCGTAGCTAACCTCAGGTAAGACCATGACAGAAAGAGACAGCAGGAAGTGGCATGTGGGCAATTTGAGGCGACTATGAGTATGATCAGCTTAGCATACTTAACGTCAGTGTTTTCCAATTAGACACGTAAATTTTGTTTTGCGGGTTGAAATTTTTTGTATGACTTCGTTAACGTGCCTCATTCATTGTTGACAACAGAGAACTAATAAAAATGCAGGTTTCTAAGTAGTTAGAAAACGATTAGGTGCTTATTTCTATGTGTCTGTTTGGCGACAGCGGTTTCCATACTAATCAGCTCCTATGCCACTTCCTTTTCTTTATCAATTCCGTGGTAAGCCTCATTATTTTGATAGCAAATCAATGAAAGTTGGACTCATTCGCTTTCTAGCAAAACTGATCCGTGTTTTTCTTTACAAATAAATAAAGATCACGTAAGATATTTTTAGGAGAAGTGATGAATACTTTTCTCGAATGTTTATGTACCTATTGTTATTTACAAACTCAGATTAAAACTAACCTCTGCAGCTGCACCTTCCATTGTTTCAGCCGTTAATGAACAAAAACTTGGCGCTAAATGCTAATTTCGCCGTCTCACTGTTCCGTTTAAAGTATTTATTTTTAAAACAAGCGACTACAACGACAGCAAATACGAAATCACAAATGTCAATGTCACAATATGTCACAGAGTTTTCTAGAATTTTATCAGACATATTTTGCGTTTAGTAGTTGCATATTATTTTTTGTAAAAGATCATATTTTATTACAATACTTCATTACTAACCAATCATAACATCATAGGCAGTTCATATAAAAATGTTTTTCTATAAAATGTGAAATGATGGTCCTACAATATAATAACAGCAATTTATCAGAAAAAAATATCTTTTGTTTTTAACAAAACGTTTAGTTTTCCAACTGCCTATTTTTTACGTTTCGTGTTACGTATTACGGTGCACTACTTAGGTAAAACGAAAATATAAATAAGTACTTAAAACTTTTACACCTTTTACATACAGTTCATGTTATAAAAGTCGAGATAGATAGAATTTAATTATACTTTATTATATTACATGATTGATTGATATATTTTTTGACCGACTAAATAACTAAATATAAATAATGTCAATGTCGAAGTGGAAATTGATGTAATGTCATTGTCATTTATCGAATTTCATACAAGTTGATATGAAATTTTCACAACTTTCCGACAAAGTATTTTATCTAATATTTAGGAATTAACTTAAGAATATTCGAATGGTTACTCTTTGAACTACATAAAATACAAGAGGTTCAAGATGCGAGTAAGTTAATTGTTAGTAAAAGTTTATTTTGATTATTTTATCAGTGCACGTTATCATTTATCAGTTTATCGTGAAATGCGTAATAATTATTTAAATAATAATACTGCCATATCTAATTCACAAACATAATTTAACACCGTTGGTTTAACTGTAGTGTGTGGTAACGGCAAATCGCACATTTTCTTTATAATAAAAATGTGATTAATCCATTTTAAACCCTTGGTTTTTTCTATGTTCTGGATGTACAAAACCACGTAGAAAATACATGAATACTCATCCTCACAATAAATCTAAGTTCAGTGATTATGCATTTGATATTAATCTTTTTTGTGCATGATTTGAGTTGATTTTTCTTTATTTTTTTATGTACTCAGCCAACATTCTAAAAGGAGATATACTCAGAATATAAATGGTAAGGCAAACTCTACTGTCTTCTATATATAAATGAGAAGAGTGGCAGCATCTTTCTATATCGAACCTCTGTGGTGAAGAAGGTGGTAGAACTCCATGTAGTTCCATTCCAACAGCACCACCGCCACACCTATCACTGCCTTATAACAATAGTGTAGCGCTGCTGTGTTCTGGTCTGAATGGTGTGGTACGGGAGACATACTTATTCAAGGCGTTCCAACATAGTCAGGGATACTAACAATGTATCTATGGTTGTATGTGTAATTGTACACATCTAAATAGTAATTTATTTCCGAAAACTGTTTTCAGAAAATAAATAATCACCATAAGAATATTATTCTTGCAATGCAATAGTAAAAACTCTTGAATAGAATGTTCTATTTTAATTCCTTTTGCAGTGACATCAGTCCAAAATACTTCTTTCCTAGCGTTAGTGGTACGCTGACTAGAATGTACTGTGTAGACAAAGTGTTGATTACAGATGCCCATGGGTGACAGTGGCAACTTACCATCAGATGGACTGCATGCTTATTTGCTATTAGTATTAAAAATGACAATTTAATCAGGCATTTTAATGGATTCTTGAATGCAGCCAAAAATAACCTTTAATAATTTATATTTTTTTCAGCGTCTCAGCACGCCGTTTCTAAGAAACCTCCTCAACTTCAACATAGTAAAGCAAACTTCACTTCACAATACAATGGCGACTAATAGTGACAAAAGCAGGATAGCTGTTTGTCAAATGACGTCCGTCGCTGACAAAGCGACTAATCTTAGCGTCGTTAGTCAATTAGTCAAGGATGCTTCGAAGGAAGATGTACAGGTGAGGGTTTTTAATAAATAAATCAAATAATAAACGGTTACTATTGTTAAAATACAATTTATATAATACAGTTTATTATATAAATACAATTTATACAATAAATTATAAATACAATTAATATAATAAATCATAAATCATATTAAATAGTTGTTGAGGCCACCTAGTAAGCATAAACTTATATTGGTGACCGGTCCCACTCTTTCATAAAAAAAGGTACCATATTTTAATTAACTTTGACTGCTTCAAAAATAAAGTACTCACACACTTTATTTTGAGAGATTATATGTGTGTGCGTATGAGTGTATGTGGGTGCGTGTGTGGTGTTTTATCTTTCTATGTAATGTTTCAAATTTATTTTCTGTTTGGCTGACCTAGTCTTCTAAACAGCTGGACCGATTTTGACGGGACTTTCTTTGGAAGATAGCTGGAGGTTTAAGGCGTAACATGTTACTTTAATTTTTGAAAGAAACCATTAGCGCGCACTCCACGCGCATGCGCGTTTAAATTGTTTTTGACTTTTTAAACGCGGGTGAAACCGCGGGGTTCCGCTAGTTTTTTAATATAATTTGAACATGATAGAACCCTGCATGGATTGTAGCACAACCGCTATACCTTTTTGCCAAGTAATAGTAACATTAGCAGCTGTATTCTGGTATGAAGGGAGTGGTAAGGGAGACATACTTATCTGAGGCGTTCTGACTTAATCCTCAAGAGTAAAAGGGTTATAGTAGACTTGAGTTTTGTTTCCTATTTTCAATCCGGTAACAATATTTTCAGTGCAGTACTTTTTGATTATTGTTGCTGGCGTGTATTTGATTTTTTTTATCATAGATAATGTTTTTTATCATAAAATAATCATTTTCAGATGATGTTCTTTCCCGAAGCGTGTGATTTTATCTGTGATAATATCAAAGATACTTTAAAATCAGCAGAGCCCTTATTAACTGGGCAAACAGTACAAGCATATAGGCAACTGGCTAAGGACCATAATGTCTGGTTGTCTATGGGTGGACTGCATGAAAAGGTAAGGCTTAGAATAGATACTTAATTACTTATTTACTAGTATTAATTCTTAATTACTTAAGAATTAATACTGAAGACATTTTTTACGCTCACAGTCCCATCGTAAGGTTTTCCTCCTGTGTCGTGGGTGCCATG
>DWPV01001683.1:0-19675 GCA_018251915.1 Urbanus proteus proteus
CAATGTAAAAAATAGGCGGATTATAAGATATACATTGATCCTCTCGGAATGGCGCGTGATAATGTATTCTTTCAATTTATGCATTTTAAACTGTAAGTGGAAATGGATTACATGTTTATTGAAAAACGGATGTTCATAGAATCGTTATTTCCAGCATGAAATTATGCGTTCTTAACTCTACAAAATAAACGTTAAATAGAGTTTGTGGTGACATATTTTGTCCTAGTAGTAATAATCAGTTTTATAATATTTTTCTAGATATTCAATCATTATTACTTAAGTTAATATTGAGTTATGTGTATTTGAAGAGTGACTGGAAGTATTAGTGTATGAAGTGTATCGTACCCATACGACGCATGTATTAATCCGGATACGCTAGATCTTTTTGCGCGTTAAAATCTTATAAACAAGCAACGTGAGTACATAAACAAATAAGCGTATACCAAAGATGTACTACGGGGTAATAAAGAGGAGAGAAACTAGGTGATACAATAACCAACTTTATGTTGCTGCAAAGTGCTATTGTTGAATCAGCATTATTCTGTTCCATTTTGTAACACCTCATGGTATATTTTTCGTATTACAGCTCTTCCCAAAATAATTTGTTAGTTACCTACGTAGCGATTCTAACTAGACTCGATTTATCTACGACTGAATTTAATTCGGTAAAATAAATATACTATGTTACTTAACATTGAATAATTATTTACAAAAGTGTATCATATTTTCTGTTAATTTCTTGCCATACAATAAAGTAGAGTAGGCTTCTTTTATGACCATAACGTATTGTCTCATTTCTATCGTTTTGATTTTTTCTATTTCTAATGGATTTAGTATAATGAGTTTAATCGGAACTGCAACGTAAATAGATTTAAATACAATCGTATTATCTATTTTTGTTACCATCTCCGAAGAACTATGAGTACATTAAATCCACGTGTTAGAAGCCGCGAGCGATATCAAGTGGATTATAGAATTGCGTATCCGTGCAGAACGCTATTCTCAACTGTATTATTTATTGTCTATAGAAATAAGTAGGATTGGAGTGTGTGTTTGTAATACCAAAATAACAATGTTTACTAAATGCATTTGAAATTATAGACGATATCAATAACGAAAACTTAATTTAGAAAAATGTCTGTTTGTCTGTCCATCTGTCTCTCTTTGAGGTAATCTTCTAAAAGGTTCTACCAATTTTGACAGGACTCTCACTGCCAGATAGCTTATTTAGAGGTTGAATTTTTCACATGTGCGTTAATGGGGAAAGCCAAAACTATAACGATTAGCGGAAAATGCTGAAAGAATCTACGGGGCTGATTTTGATAAAAATTAAAACTGCATCATTACTTTTACAATAAATCTTTTTTCTTAGCCGGGCATCGAACGGGTTCATTTTGAAAAAGAAATCACACCTGTATAATGCTTAACTAAGTGATCGTAGAAAATACATATTATTTTGAAAACAAATCGCTGAACTCTCAGCCTAAAATCCATAAAATCGCGCGCACTCCAGCTGTCATGGGCGTTGAAGTCAGTTGCTATCAAGTACCTATATTAGAGCTGGTTACGACTTATGTTTATATGAGTGTCATGTTATATTTTTTAATCGTGAGTGTAACCGCGGGAACCGTCTAGTAGTACCTAATATATGTTTACGTTTACCTATATGTGTGTAAGCTGAGCGTAGATTAAAATAGAATAGTTAAATAAAGACGTAACGGAACTCTACCCGCTTCTAAGAATCTCATTTACGCTGTATTAAGACTTATAACTCTTAGTGCATAATGTTTGTTCGTGAAACTAACGATGCGATGCTGAGGTTGTTATTATGCACGGAGAGGTATCGGATGTCAGAAGATACTGGGAAACTTGAAGAGAAAATATCTGTTTACTCATAATTTTGTAGCATCTTGAGCTTGTGCAATAATAAACTTTAGAATCCAAAGTATTGTTACTTGGCTTCTTAAGTTTATTATTGTTTACTATGTCTGTAGTTTATTGTGATATTGGAGACTTAATTCATTGTAATTTATGTAAAATTTACGTCAATCCGTACGTGACGTCAACAAATATTAGCTATTTTTAAGATTTTTAGTCTATTTATTGTGGCGTCCTTAATTACTACTTATACTAAACGTGTCGTGTTAAAAATTTCATGTGGTGGAAAATCACAGCAGTTACAGTAAATTTATTAACTGAATTCGTTTTTACATAACGTGTTTTCGCAAAACCTACGTGTTATTGTAATTTTTTCCCGTAAAATATTATTCCCTTGGTACCTCAAACGTAAGATTTATACTTCACGTTACACGTTATTTCCATTAGTCGCATTACCGCATAGAGTTGATTTTCCTAGAGCTGAGAGCGCGTGGCGACGGCGACGGTTCGTCTCAAAGGACGAAGGCACAGGTCTATGCAGTCATTGAGCGCCCTAGCGGCGTGACGTCACGGAGCGCCCACGTCCTGAACCAAGGCCGACCTCGTCCCCCTCAACCCCGGCTACACTTGACATTGGACCGGATTATATTGTAGGATTATTTCCCTAACACCGCTTATATAATAACGAATTCACACCGAACTAAGCCACACGAGGAAAATGACCCGTCAAATCTCGCAAATAATTATGAAAGTCATTATGAAGTGCCAAATGTTTTGGGTTTTGTGCTCTGTTATTGAATAATATGCAACGTACGTAGGCGTGCAAGTCCAATAACTGCAGTAAGTTGAAGCGCTCATAGCCCTGCGGATTGCGTAGATCTTACTGATCTAATCAAAGTTAAGTAACGTCGGGCGCGGTCGGTAGATGGTTAGGTGACCGCTAGTTGCCACTAGCGAAATTTTGCCTAATTTCATGTGCGTTTCCGTGCTTCGGAGGTCACGTTAAGCCGTCGGTCCCGGTTGTTACCATTGGATAGCAGTCGTTAAACCTTGTCGAAGGCCTTATGGGCGGTTTGAAAACATTGGGTTGGCCACTAACCCGTAACTCCTCCATTGTTAATGGAGGATGGCGTGGTGGAGTACGCTCCGAGCCTCTCTCAGTTGTGGGAGAAGACCTGTACCCAGCAGTGGGACATAAAAAGGGTTGCGACAGAACTGCAAACCGAATCAATAATATAAGTGCAAGGAATATAGAGCAAGCGTATAAAACTATACAATAGCCGGACTAATGCCAGAAATTTTCAAATAAAATTAAAGTTAATGCATATTCATTGTCATGGTCATAATTGATGTTATTGTTTTTATTTAAAACACCTATATTCTCGGAACGTATACATACAAATCAAGTTTATCGCGAGTATGACCACATTTTTATGGCTGTAACATTTCCTCGAATGTTATGATAGGTGGCTTAGTCATAATATACGAGTAGCCGCTATTGCTAAGCGGTATGCGATAAGACCAAATCTCGGGCTATCACAGTATTATGCCTTGTTTTTCACTACCAAAAGCGTATATTTGTTTATTAATAAAGAGTGGTTACTTATAGGTCTTGCGTCAAAGTTGTTTTGGTTCTTGAATTACCAGATGACGTAAGAAGTTCATGTCATCCTATTACTGCTGTGTGAATATAATAATATCTAACGGTTATTATTTATGGCGTGAAAGTATAATGACTATAACATGTCGTCAGCTAATCTGTTAAGCAGTTAACTCCATAATACGAAGTTCCATGTTCATAACATGATCTGTATCTGTACTGTATTATAAATGTTGAATCATTAAAAGATATTCTGTTTTACAAACCGTAATTTTATAATTGTTAAATTGTATTATTAGATCCATTACATTATGAGGTATTATATAAATCTGTACAGGATACATAAAATTATTAATTACTTTTATGATGTTTATGTACGATAATCATTTGTAATCAAATAAATATGATGATGATTGGCAAATGAACTCTTTAACAATTAAGTGACATTAAAGTTTGCGAGAACACAGTTTTTACATCTTAAAATTTAAATAACCAATGACACTAATTGTTTTATTCGTAGCTTCGTAGCAACTGCTACGGCTACGATAGAATCATTGTATTAATAACAAAAAAATTGTTGATTGTTTTATCCATGTTATTTAACACTTGCTTACCCAAAATAGTGGATAAATCTATATAGAATAGTTTCTAGCCTTATTTTACTTTTGTTCTATTTTACAGATTCATAATTATAGAGTCTTAACTACTGAAGCCAGAAACATGTAATGTTGACAGTGAGTTCCTTATAAGACGAAGACATCCGCTAAAGAAGGATTTTTACATATTAACTTGAAGGGAATTAAATACGGGGTGGGTTGTTTAAAACCCTACCAACTTTAAAGCAAATGCTTTGAAAATTTGTGCTAACTTTCCGGCTACAAGAAAAGACAACTATTTCACCGATTTTGTAAAATTAACCCATAAAAAGGGCTAAATTGAACTACCTAATTACTGAACTGAAATACCTAATCAACAAGAAAGTTGGCACATGATAGTGTTTTTTGTAATATTTTTTTGTAACTCGCCTCTAGGTAGAGCTACGTCTCATTTACTTCTATACCGCATAATAGATTGTCTTTAAAATTTTGTATACGTAGTGCTACATCTCATTTACTTCTAAACAGTATAATGGATCGTCACGAAAATTGATACACAAAAGGTGTTTCGATACGGAGGAAATTTTCATGTTGTTACGTTTTAGAATATATTTTTAACACATTTTACAGCTGCTTTATAATAATATAATCAAGCTGGAAACGTCTGTTGGGTTGAGCTAGGAATAATATAAAATGTCACTCGATTTAATTAAAAGAACTTTGACTATACTGCGAGGTTATATTGGGCCACTCGTCTCTATTGAAAAAGGCTTCGCAGCTCGCTTCGATTTAATGATAAGGGCGGGGGTGTATCACAAGTTCTGTAGGTAGGAGCTAGGGATGTTCGATCCGATCCGATACTGGCGTGGATTAATTCAAATGAATGCGATTCGCTCGAATTTTGAATCGATACAATAGCATTCGATCCTTTGACGACCCGCGTGGCGGAACGGTTACCATACCGGTCTGACGCGCAATGGGTCTTTTTTTAATACTTAATTTGAATCATGAAATGAACTTAATTTGATCAATATAGCACCGATAGAAGAGAATCGATACAGTTTAACACGATCCCGATCATCGATATTCCCTCGAACGGGAATATCGATACAAGATACCCAGATCGAGCATCCCTATTGGGAACGAAGCGTGGGTGTTGTAGACGGGGTGTTCGGATGTTTCACAGAAGCGTAGGCGTGGTCGGGTCTGAGCTTAAAAGGTCTCGTAAATTCTCAACGTTTCCCTCTATAATGCCATTCTGGGAAAATTTAAGAGGATTCGGAATTTGCCCTAACGTTTGTTTTGTCATGAATCCTATTTGCATGAAGCAGATTTAATATTAATAGCAGGGTTCATTCTATTTTTAGAAATTTAATTCCGTCGTAGACTAACTGAGCAATGTTGTAACGTCGTCGTTTTGTGATAAGATACAAATGTTATGCAACGAACAGGAGTATTAAAGTTATTTTCGTCGTAGAAACTATTTCATGTCTTTACCTTATATTGCTGTAATTTTTAAGAATAATATTTACCACTTTATCATTTACTGGCATAACCAACCAGTAAATATCTATTAGTCGAAGGGGAATCACCGTTACACATATTATTTCTAGGGAAAAGCAGTTTTTGCGTTTCAGTTGCAATATATACTCGCGTCCTGGCTGATTTATGTAAGAGGCGATCATCATAGTGTGTGTATTTATTAACTTCAGGTTGATCCACTATTCAATGTTGATTTAATTATTCTTTTATGCATGCTCGTTTTCTACTTTAATCTTGTATAAATTCCAAACTTAATATAATTTTCTAATGTATCTATGTACCTAGTTTTACTTTCCATTACGAAGCGGTGCTCTCCCAATAGAATATTCATAGCTTGTCTTACCTCACCTTCACTCAGCATGTCTAGGTTACTCTTTATTTTCCAGCCACAATGTTGGTACGAAATTTGCTAACAATGTTTGTAATATTATGCTTTGTGGGCGGAATTTTGCATTTGATCTGGGGGTTTATTTTTAAACTACGTTAAATTTTTAAACGGGTAGACCTTATAGATTCAGTTACGTAATGTTAACACTAAGAATGTTTTGTTGTTATGCTTATGAATCTGTTCAATAAAAACCTAGTACAAAGATTATATAAGAACTGATTTTATTATTTGATTGATGTCAGAGTAATTGGATGCACAAATGTGCCATCTTTGTCCACTGTGTGTCATGTTTACGTAACCTATAAATAGCGTAATTGCGTAATCGTTGCCAGCGAAATACTTGTCGATAAGCGGAACAATACATAATTGTAGTACAGAGCATTGTTGGTTGTACTAGTACCGCCTGTGATTCATTTATCGCGTTTAGTACAATTCTTCAATTAGAACGTATCACTTGTTTATAAGCAAAGAAATGCGAAAAATCTAAATTCGATACCGTATATTATTTGTTTATCTTTTATATCTAATCAACACTTACCTATACATTTTACAGCTATTTTTATATGCCACACATGATATATGACTCAGGACAAAAATATTGATCAACGCACCTAAAGAAGTTTTCATTTCAAAAATTTAGATAGTATGCCGAAGAAAAATATTCTATAATCCTTATGCTGCTCCGCTATTTTACGGTATGTACCTACACAATTCTTAATTAGTCACGCTATAGAACAAAATTAAACCATTAAAAATGCAACATAAGGTTGCATAATGTGAAAAAATTATAATTTGATATCCGTCGTAAAATAAAAATACATATTTGATCAATTTACTTAAGTACCAAGGCGTTGTCATTTACACAAGTGTAAGTTGTTTCATTAAGGTTCTACGACGTAAATCTCTTGTTTTCCCCGAGCCTAAGATTTACTTGTTTTTTTCTAGCAGTTTAACAATACCTTAGAACTATTGACCATTTGTGTGGAAAATAATGTCTGAGTAACTATAAAGTACCTACCCATGTATGCTTCGTTTTCACGAGCATGTTTATTCAAGGACGAGACGTATACTTTACTTAAAATAAAATAAATATTTTAAAGTATTTTATCGTTAGTAGCTTTGGTGACTCAGTTATAACAAGGCTCCATAATCGAAAGGTCAAACATATAACGTTTCAAAGGCAATGTTATGTAGATATCGTTGAACCTAACATTGTAATGTCGTTTATTGGCTTTGTTTAAAGTAGCTCAAAGGATTATTGAGTGCGTGAAAATAGATAAAACCCAAAATACTTTCGCTCAACTAAAATAGTTATGAAGTAATAAATTTTAATTTAATTTCACAGTTAGACTTTATGTAAAAGATAAAAATCTACTAATAATATTTTTCACGAAATATGTAAATTTATATTTTTATGAAAGTAATTTTTCTAATGATGGCACTTTTGCTTTGGAGCAGTGAGTTAAAGTACTCTCCAAGGCTCAGTAATAGGAGATCCATGACCAGTAGTGAGATATAAAAAGAATGCAGCTGTGAACAAGGGTGTTCCACAACGAGGTGAGCCTTAAGAATATTCCATCTCGCTGCTTCAATGCAAAGGCGGCAATCATTGAAATATTACAATTTTTTTACAAAAATATCATTCTATTTGGTGTAAAGTAAACAAAATATGAATAGCGTAGTTAATAGAAGGTCTAATGCTGTTGTTTTCTGAAGCACGCCAGTACTTGACTGTATTATTAATAAAAACGGGAGACTTACTGATGAAAGCGAATATTCGAAGCAAGACCGTGGTTAAAATAATGGAACCTTGGATGCACTCGTGTTGATTTTATTTGAATTTTACGCTTGTTCCGAATTCCAGTGTGTTTATCCTGAGTTACACTTACAAATGGAATGCACTAAAATATATCGGACGTGTTTATTGAAATCAATGTATAATTGTCTTAGTTCAATGACCGCGTGATGAAGAGAATTCCAGTCGAAATGGAAAATAAAGGAATTTCGACCGAAGCGTCTAATTATTTTAATAAGGGTATCCTGAAGACTCCACTTGAAACTATGAATTCATTTTGCTACTTTGCTTTTGATAAAAATCCCCGGGTAAATATCATATCGAAAATACAGTCCAAAAGGAAGTTGTGAATACTTCGTTATGGTGTAACCTTCGTTCAGTCTAAGATTGGACTAACAACGTGGACATACTTTATTTAGCACTAGAACGATCGATATGGCTCTCCGCCAGTTTTATTTGGGAGAATTCTTTAATATTGTTACCCAATGGGATGCATAAATTCAATATGTGTGGTCGTAAATTTGTTTCAGCTGATCGTTATTATCAATTATTTCTTGGTTATTTACGTTTTCGATGTGTTTTTGTAAATACAGACAATAAGATGTCGCGTAATAATTTCTGAGGTATTCATGGCTGGAATAAAATGTTGTTTTCTTTGTTTGTCCAGCGATTTTGTATGGCTAAAGGCTAGATATAACAGTGTAATAAATTTAAAAAATATACTATAACAGTGTACTAAATTTCGAACACTGGTTGAACTTGTCTATTTATACTATATAAAACAACAACAAGTTAGAACCGTTATTCAGCCAGTGTTTTCGAATCGTGGAGATAAGGGCCACTAAGCTTAGGCGCGCTATTCTTTATTTTTGCACCGATAAGGTGAAGGTTAATTATAATTCGGATTATGTTTCGCTGATACTGATCATACTGACGTGGCGAGCTCACATAATCCTGTTAGCATAATAATTTAGGAGTGTAACGAACTATGAAGTAATCTTTCCAGCTAGATACATAGTATTACGTCGAGCCTATATAGCATGTTTTTGTAATCGGCCTGTGATTTATAATGGAATTTTACCCTACATAATCCGAGTCCCACGGCATTATCTTTATCGGCTGTTGTTAGTATAACTGTTGTAATCACTGCACACAGTCAGTGTAGTTCATTGTAAAAAATATTTGCTTCATTAAACACCTAATTGTTCCCTTGGCGCCAAGTTGAGTGACAAACTGTAAAATCTTATTGCAAATATTTGAGCGGTCAACGTGTTTGCACTTTGGGTTCATTATTTTGGTATTTTTAGTTACTCCGCAGTCAATTCCGTTCGCATCCCGTATCTAAAATTATAATGCAACGTATTTTCGATAGTTGTGATTATAAATAAAACACTGACTAACAAATAATTCCTACTCTTTTTAATTTTACGTTTACCGTAACCTACTTGCTAAAAATATTTATGTTAACACTTGATTTAATAAAACAAATTTATCATAAGGTACTTAGCTGATCCAGAACCAGAATATAGAGCAGACTGTTTCAGTTACATGCTATACCTATTTTTATGATTTTGTTTATTATACACAGACCACATGACTCCGCAAACTAGTTATCACAGTGTTTTCCAATGACATTATACTACATGTCATTATCAGTTTGTCGTGGGAGGCAAAATATATTAGGTTTTGCGCATATCACATTTCGTATTAATAGAAATGTCAATCAATAATCTATTAATACGCGTTTACGCTCCATACAATTGCAATACAGTACAAAGGACTGGTGCGTTATCTTATCAGTTGTAATCTATGCAGTGCATAGAGCGGAGTGGCAGACGGTACGGTGGCGGTGGTGTTGGTATACCATGTTGGTCTCCGGTGCGCGCCGCACGTCCCTGCCTACCGCGCATTCCGCGGACGTCGCATATAGCGACCAGACGCCTCTCCACTCTGATCTCCAAGAGGTAAACGAATTTTGGGATCGAAATTTATTAGAACGTGATAAAATTATTTGAAAAAAAAACTACACATCTTTATTGGCGACTTTTTAAGTTTTATGAATTCCTTTCAGCCTTTTCTTTCGATTTAACTGATTCTTTAATTTATTTCACTAATTTCGAACATATTTTTGAATTCCATTTCTTTGTCTATATAACAAATTTTAACTTGTTTGGCGAAATTTTGTGAACGTTTACCAATTTAGAGGTGCGATTCATTGATTATATCATTATCGAGTCATTGATTTAAAAGTTCAGTTTTTGTTTGTATATATTTCAATTATATATTCTTTTTATTTATTTACTCCGTTATATATGATGTAAAAAGAGGATCGTATGTATGGTATGGCTCAAATAATGCCTGACATTAAAGAAATATCGTGGAAAAAACAAAAAAAAAAATGTTATTATGTATAGTATGTAAATAAATAGCTTATAAATTACGTGTCATTTCCTAGATGTCAATCGCCATTGGTCGTATCAATCAAGATAATAAGTATTAAGAAATGTACTATCAACATCTTGATAGCAATTGATTTTTTTTCATTTGTAAATAACAAATCGACCGATAACATGAAAAGTACAAATCGGACATTTTACAATGCATGTATTAATCACAATTGGATTAATAACATACGTATCCTGTTGATAAGATTACCCTTTCTGTCGTAATGGCTATTTTTAACTTTCATGTAATTAATGTTGATAGTTGTGTTGATGTAATAAATTAGTTTTTTTTTACTATCTTTGCGCTATGTAGAGCTGGCGTAATTTTATGATAACGCTAGCTGCTCCCATCGGTTTCACCCGCGTTAAAAAAAGTAAAAAGAAGACATATTTAAACATAGGTAACACTCCGCTCTCCGCCGCATGCGCGTGGCGCATGCGCTAATACTTTTTTTGCAAAATTAAAGTAGCGTATGTAACGTCTTAGACTTTCCGCTATCTTCAAGTGAATGTCCCGTCCAAATCGGTGCAGCCGCTTAGAAGATTACCTCAGTCAATTTTTTTTATTGCATTTTCGTTATAGGTATCGTGTATACTTTTATATGCATTGAGTAAAAAAAGTTATTTGAAATCACAAACAGACACTTCCATTTTATTTATTTTTATAGATTTGTCTAAAAATATTATCGGGGTATTGATACATTTTATTATGTGTCGGGTACTCGCGTTACAAGAGTAGGTACGAAATCGCGTATGGAGTTTCCGTTTTCATATAGTAAAAATCATGTATGCAGTTTGTACGTGGTATAAAACTGTGTATCGGATAGGTACGGTCACTACGGTCACATGCGAGTCGTCATGGTATATTATAATTTGCAGATATTTTAGTAGGAGATTCGAAGGTGATTGAACACCCTTGAATTGTCAAATTCAAAGCATAAGGGATTTAATTGACACACGTCCATGCTCGACATTGATCATGTTAATATCAGACCTGCATGCCTTTGTCTATTTCCAATTTCATAGGATAAAGGCCTGAAATTAGTAAGATTTCCTATGGAGATATAGTACTATGTATAATTATGTTCAATTCGATAATCTACATATGACTAGAAGTTGCGTAGGGCCCATGCAAAATATTTTTACAAATGACATACGAGTATACTATATACTCGTACTTATCTAAACTTTAATATTATGTCCTTGTGTTACTACTAAAACTTGTATAAGGAAAAATGCTCTACCCTTTTATCGTTCCCAATATCGTTAATAGCCTTATTTCGCAAATGATAAATAATCGCAGATAGTGATTTTTAATCATATTATTTTGTTAGATCCTTATCGCGATGTACTTGTTAGATTAAGATAAGTGTAAGTTTTTTACTACACATGGATATCGTTACAAACGATACATTTACACCGTTTTTGATATATGTGACGAAATCGAATTAGGTTTACTACTTGCAAGTACGCAATTTGTCAATCGCAGGATCATCCAAGTTATTTTATCATAATCTAAGTCCAAACTCTAATGGTTTTCGAGATATTTGCATTGAAATGTTTGGACTAAAACAAAAGTGGATATTCTGGAAGGCCTTTGTGTGACCTACACGTGGTTTCAAGGTTGTCCGCGATTTACGGGACACCCTGTAGATCAATTAAGAAATATGTTATGTCAATTTAGAAATATTTTTAATAATTTAATGTGTTTACTTGAAACTGGGTAATGAAAATTACGTAACATATATGTTTAGTATATATCTCCTGGGTATAGAAATAGGCCAATTGCTGCTTGTCCTACATTTTTCAGAAAGCTCTACATATTACGTTGTATAATCTTTTCAAAATAACTTCTTCTGAGAGTTTCCTCGATGTATTAGATTTATGTAGGTCGTATTATACAAGATTGACATATTTTCAAATTCAATATTTCTTGTTTGGTATTGGTCGTCTCTAGTGTATGGACTATGGATGTTATTTTAAGTGAATAATATTAGTGAACTGATTACTCTAGTATTTTCCTCTTCGAAAAGCCAATAGATCTCTTTCCGTATTAAAACTCTTTTTAATTTAGGCAAAGTCAATTATACTTTTGACAATTTAGTAACAGTGGTCAAAAATAGTTTAGTACTTTGGTTTCAGAGTTCTAATTTTAAACACGCACCTGATATTTTACAAGCTGTAACAAATACTATAATTATCACTTGCTTTACTGATGAATGAAAACATCGTGACGAAAACTATTTGCCAGAGAATACTAAAAAAATTTAAAAAAAATATTAGTCTCCAACCGTACTTGGACTTGTGCCCAGCTGTGGGACAATAGTGATGAAGAGTGCGTTACTGCATTATGAAAAATTAGTTAACAATATACTAAAATTAATGATCATAGTTAATGCTATGTGCTGGTTCTCGTTGTACTACCATTTATTCACTGGTAATGCCATTTAGCTCTAGGGGAAAGGAGCTTGCTTGTATGTTCAAGGAAACTATTCTGTGAATTAAGCAACACTTCTGCATGGATATATACGGTAAAATGTGTTTGACCACATTTTTGCACATATTATTCGACAAATTTGGTAGAGTTTAAAGGTTTTATTGATTAGTCTTTTGTGTTATTGCTTAATTGCTATTTTTCTCTGTTTTATTCCAAAGCAACGTAATTTATTAACTATGTATTTGCTAACAATGAGAATAATTAACAGCAATATGTTACCATGTGTTTTATAAGTTTTACAATGGGCCTTGTTCTTCACTGAAGGTAATTGATGATAACAATGACCTTTGTTGTGACGTGAGATGTTACATTTTTTGCATATTTTGGTGAAGTTTACATTGAGCTCGTTCATTGTTAAGCGATCTGGCAAGCTAGGGATGTGCAGAGGTCAGGCGGGGTTCATTCACTGCTACCGGCGCACAGGTACCCCGGAGCGGAGTCCTGCGAGGGCGACACGATGCAGGGCCTGCCGGGCTGCGTGTGCCGCTGTGGCATGTGTGCTCGCGGCCGACGGTGCCGACACGCCGACGCGGCGCACACCGCTCGGCGCGCTCGCTCCGCCGGCATTGATTCGTGAGCACACCGAGCCATCCGCTCAGTCACTAGTGCGCAACGCCGAGAGTAGCAAGTGTTCCGCGGAGCGTTATGCTACTTTTATTTTTGAGTTTCATTTTTTTATGTAAGCTCCATCTTCAGCTGTGATAACCAGTTTTAGATCGCCTATGTATTATTCTATGGACGAAATAACGTTAAATATAACTATTACGAGTGTTTATCGGTCGAAGCTCTACCCCGTTTGATTCCTGTGTTGAGTAATATTCTGTGTCAGTTGCAGTGGTTGTGCTTTTGATAGAAACTGTTTTGTCGCGAACGTGTTCCAATTTGGGATTTCACCACGAGCGGGCTAAAGGAAGTTTATAGTCAAGTGAGTTTTTACGAATTAATTACACGGTCCGATATCGATGATTCTGTATTATTTCAATAAACTGACCTAAAAACATGAGAAATTTCTCTCAAATATCGTGATCAAAATTGGGCTCGTATCACTAAACATTGTCTACGCGAAATGTATAATTAGACGTGTCAGGTCTTTTGTCTGTTTTATACGTATTATATTTTATGCTTCATTATTCTACTGTGATACTCGTTTATATAATAAATTGTGTGTCCGTAAATAAGATTGCGTTGAGTAGCGTGTAATACAGCGTATTGTGAAGCATCAACTGTATCGCGCGATTCTTATTGCTATCCGTGGCCCCTACGTCACCACCACCGCTGCCTAACTCGCTGTTATCTCGCCGTCCGCCTATCTGTCGAATCAATTCAGTTGCTTAAAATTCGTGTTTGTCAGTTACACGTGTGTGGCGTGACTGTCTGTTTTTTATGAATGTTGTCTTCATTATAATTTTAAATTAGTTCTACTTGTTTGCGTATTCGGTAGCATCGATTCAATTTAGTAGTCTGGTAAATGTTTATAAATAAATGGATGCATATAGTCTATTCTATTGTTATGTATTCGACTTTAACAGTTAAACCTTATTCAAATGTATTTTAGTCATTATCTCATTCGTATTTATCTATGTAAAGAACTTTATATGGAAATGATCCAACAAAGTTCTATATTGTTGTAATTTTAATCGGCGAACGACAAGCTAAGACAAATGACAATGCTTCCGACATGTAGAGAAGAAAGCCAGAGGTTTATTTATGTCTTCGCGCATCGATTTACTTTCACTTGTACGACAATAACACCTGATTTCGTACTTCGACGATACAGTTAATTGTGGGTCAGGTCAGGTTCGCCAAAGTATCAAACATAATGACGAAATTGATTTACGGTTCTACGTCATCGAGTTTTTCGTTGTATTGCGTCCACAGTCATAGTTTTTCTTAAGTTAAAAAGAAAAACCTGCCTTTGAGATCCGGTTGTGTAATTATTACGTCCATTTGCTTTTTACTCAAAATACGTATTTTATAAAACAATACGGTTACGCTCGTTTGCCTTAAATTGTGGCCGCATATAAGTATGGCAACTCTACCAGCGGTTACCGGGTATTAACCGCCTTGTCTTAACATTGTACCACATTTCTTATTGTTGGAATACATAACGAATCAATGTTTCATATTGTTTATGTTTTTCTTTTTTATTATTGGCATAACACAGAAGGCTGTTAGTTACACAATGGATATGTAAAGTATGTTATAGATTTGTTTTATTTTTTTGTTTATATTTTATAGTGTCTGATTGATGTCAGATAAATTTTAACAAAAGATAAATACCACACTCTCCTAAAATGGCGTATGTCTACGATATTTAGTTAAAAAGTAACTGTCGCAATCTGACATGTAGAGTTATCAAATAACTCTACATGTCAGAGCAACAGAGAACTATTATTGTTTATTGCCCACTTTACTATGTTGTACAATAATGATTTGCAATGGCCAGCGCAAAAGGCCATAATACTTTAATGTAACTAACATATTATGTAAATATTGTACTAAGTCGAAGACACATTTGGTTTTTCCTGTTAAGATAATGTACAGTTTTTCTCGAGTTGACTACATCTGCATTTTTGCAATTTTTGCACTAAGTTTTAAGGAGGCTACGAATTTTAATGAAGGTGTAGACGAAAGTGTGAGGTGGTTATGGTATAGACTATGGAGCTATAGAATATAGTAGTACTATAGCTGGTAAGACGTATGCAGTGAAAGTGGCGACGTGAGCCTCGACCTGCGCGCGCGCAGCGCTGCCTTGTGTCGCAAGTCGCAGGCGTCCGTGGTTCTCTAGAAATCTTATGGAAAATTCCATTTTGAACACTGAGATGTTTTGTTCCGCTTAGCTCAGCTGTTGTAACCGTGGGGCTTCAAGTTAATGGTTATTGTAAGTTGCATTTCCGGATGTTAATAACGATATTAAATGTGAAGTTAATATTGTTAATGGTCCCCGAGGACAGTGGGTTTGTTTACATGAATAGTTGTTTGTTTTCTGGAAAATGTTAGCGTTCGAGTTGATTATGTGCATACGTTATCAGGCGTGTTAGCAAGGCAAATTTCTACTGCTGGTCGGTGTCTGACACCAATAAATCCTACAGTGATATTCTCGTTTATAAGGTAATTAACGCTGGCACTCATTAATTGGCGTACACCGTAGGCACATGCTCGACATGTGACCGTACAGTCATATAAAACTGAAACTAATTCACAGAATGTATGCAATTATTTTTATTTCGTAATAATTCCAGCGTTATAATACGTTTCTCTTTGCTAATAAAAGTATATGGAAAATGTATTAGTTCGTGGAATTCGTTTACATTTAATTCTAAGTAGGTACGCTTCGTAATTAATTTTCGTTAATGTATTGCTATCGCCACGTTTTGTAATTTGTAAATAGATGCTTTATTCACGATGACTCACAAATACTAGACAATAAATGACAGAGTCAACGAAAAATGTTATTTTCGTTCCAATTCCTGGATTTTCATTAGTGTAAGTCAGTGAGATTGATTCTCAGAATGATTAATTCCGGAATTAGTAATTGTAAAAGTATGGATGTATCATGGCACCTGTTTCACGTTATGTAATTGTTTGGTCGTTGGTTATTATCGCGTTTTATTTGGATATCATTAGGTCAAGCTCAAGGTAAAGTGTACACTGTACGTCAGCATTGTCTTAATCTCATTACGGTATAGTAACGTTGTACTCGGAAGTATCGATACCGATGTGAACCGCTTCGGCCTCAAAATAAACTGACAAATGTAGAACAGCTGATCAATGCATTCCTTCCTGTATGTTTTGTTCTCAGCATATTATTGTCCAATTATTCTTTGGTTATCTCATTGGGATTTTCTTTATTTATATCGTCAACGATCATTAATTTCCTTTGAATGAAAATGATGATTCAGTGTTGGCGGACGTTCATCTCCGAATTGTTTGTTGGGTTGCTAGCTAGCTGGCATATGAATGTTCAGTGTTGATGATTTTTATATCGCCTCAAAAAGGTGTGCTTAGTCGCGTGATGTTAATAAATCAAAACAAACAAGTAAGATACGCTAATTTTATTTATACAGAATTATTTTAAATACGTGCTACGTTATGAAGAAGAAACGGCGCAAAAACCATTTTCTTTTATGATGGATAAATGTTATATTTTAAGAAATATATTCTAGTCTGAAACGTTTAGTTTTTAGTAACACGTGGCACGTGACTGGAAGAGTGTCTTGCTTGTGATTTTTAGTAGACATTAAATGTTAAGTTTGTAAAATGAACTTTTCTCTATAGTTACAATATTGATGTCTGACGAGCGTTAAATGTTAATTAATTTATCCATCCCAATGCACTCAACAAAATATACGTATTATTCCCAGAGTGAGTTGGAATTACGCATGGCTCCATTTTATTTTTTATACGTTCCCATTATTACATAAACAAATATCTTTTATAACAATTTAGCAAACACATTTTCTAAAAACGTTACAACGAATTCTATTCAACCGATATGTTGAAAATATTATGTTATACATATCATTCAAGCAAAAATGTCTCGCGTGATACCAAATTTATGATTCCAAGATTTGTCATGCGAATAAATGGTAATCCCGTGTTTGTATCCGATGACAAGTATCATTGTAATTTTGGAATGTTGTATTGAATAATCCGATTTATTTTATTAAACACGTAATGTGTGCCAGTAATATGTGTTTTGCTTCCTACAATGTGACTAAATTAAAATAATAAATAATTAACGACTCACCTAAATACTCGTTGAACCTTTACCTAATTGGAACCGGTTTTAATTAATGCGATAACCTCGTCACAAACTTGATGTTTAAAATTAATAAAATTTCTTGATAACAGTATATTTTTAATTGAATTGTTAAGTATTTATTAATATTTTGAGTGACGAACGTGGCATGCTACTGAAAATACCGAAATGCTAGTAGGTATATCTTGTAAATGGTTCTGGGGGATATTTGTTTTGGGTTAGTCTTTGCGCAGTTACGAGCCTAGTAACTTTTAGCTATAAGTATAGTATTATAAAATTTGAACGTAATTATTGATTGGCGATCCTATATTCGAAATTATATTATTCAACACAATTTATCATATTTGTCAACAATTAATGTTCAAAATCAGACAGCTGTCAATGTTTGTCATGCGTATATTCTAAGTCGTGATATTCCCGACGGACATTTACGTTACGTGATCTATTATAACATTTCGGGGAACAGATCGAGCTCCACCAGCCAGGAGCGCACTTGCCAGTTGTGGCCGTTCCCGACCTACTGACCCGATGTTAACCCAAATTTGCTACCCGGCGCTCTGCCTAGGATATTCCCGCACTGTTGCACTGACATGGCATTGGAAGCTACCAAATTAGTGCAACTATATACTGTTGTACAGTATATTTATATAAAAAACTTACAGATTTAGATTCAGATGGCCACTGACTTATCATGACCAACCCTAATAATAACTTATAATTCTGATTCCTGAAGAGAACACATGATTTATACATTTGTGAGCTTTAATTAATTCATTAATCAATTCAAGCTCATTATCTTTTATGAATACTTCGTTATTATCAATAAATGATTTAATTAAAATCATTCACGATCATGATTTATCTGCCTGCTGTCTTGTTCATTGTAAACGCGATTCATCGTCATAGTAACTAACTAGTTGCTAAAGTAGGTTTACACAGTTTTAATTGCCGTTTCGTGGACAACTCAAGGCTTCCGTTGTTATTTTTTGATGCACTGTATGCGTTAGATTTTTTCTATGTAGAGTCAGAGTTTTATTGATGCCCGATTTTGATAATTGTGCATTAGTCTATTTTTATGACCGATCTCAACAAAGGAGGTTCTTAATTCAGATGGCCTATACATATTTTGATAATATATGTTTTGCTAAATATTCGATTATACGATACAGGTACATGTTACAAAAGATTGATGCCTAAATTCAAAATTCAAAATGCATTATGCATTCTTATAACCTAACATTTTAAACGTTCTATAATAAAAGTAACTGTGTTAGTATAAAATTAACAACACACATCAAGAGTATCATCAAAGAAATATCATACAACTCAAAATTCCAGAGTCATTTTTTGATTTGGCGCCAAGATATTTTAGTGTGTATAATTACCTACTTTATTAAAATAACTGAGTTTTTATCACATCACTTAAAATCATGTCGAGTTTTTGGCAGGAAGAAATTTAATTTCGTTGCTACTGGAATAGTATTTTTTATTTCTCTATATTTGTATTCATCCGTCCATCCCTTCCCTGCTTCCCGGCTTCCCTAGAAATTGGTGTCTTTCTTAGTCACCCAGTTAACCGCTTTCAAATTCTTAGCTAATATATTAAAGAGTGTAGGGACAGGACAAGGTTTCTGATCTTCTATATTAAATACTCATTCGCTTCTACGACGTTCGTAGGTATAGAGGATTGGTGTAGTTCTGAGCCGGTAACATATCATTATACCTATATATGTTTAGCAATAGTCATTTCCTAGTTTTGTACATAATTGCTCAAATGCGTGACTTATAATAATATTATACACTTTCATTACTTGTGGGTGTTAGATAACGCACTGTCAGCTGCCTAGGCATTCCTACCAAGTTATGCAAAGTCAAATAATGGCCATCTCTCGTATGTAATTTGATTATTATATCAACACAGGCCGTTGTTATGAGAACGTGCAAAATTTCCTTATAACACTGATAATAGCACACATAAGTTGTGTCAATACTGTGAATTGAGTGATCTTGACATTATATGGAAAGCGTAAGTAGTTAAGAACTTCTTTTTACCGACTTCGAAAAGGAGGAGGTACTGTATTCGGATGTATGTATTTTTTTTTTTTTTTTATGTATGTTCATCGATTACTCCGCGATGCCTGAACCGATTGAAATGATTCAAACGGCATTGGAT
>DWPV01001684.1:0-19671 GCA_018251915.1 Urbanus proteus proteus
AAACAAAAAAAGAATCATCCAAATCGGCTCACAGATGACGGAGATATAGTGGAACATCCATAAAAAAAAAAAATACAACCGAATTGAGAACCTCCTCCTTTTTTGAAGTCGGTTAAAAATAGTTTTTAACGTTCAGGGCGAGAGCCACGCCCTTTAGTAGGACTTAAATCGAACTGCATCCAAGCTTTTTTTTATTTAAACAGCGACAATAGAATAACTTGAATTTGAATACGAAATTTATATTTACATTAATGTGGCTTATATTGCTGAAGCCATAATCTCGTCGTAAAATAGGGTTATGGGTGACAAATTCCTTAACTGTTATTATTAAATTGCTATACATTGCTGTAGCGAAACGGCGTAACATTGTCTTGTAATTCTAATTAACACAATTGTAAAATAATAGATATCTTTTAAAGACGTTAATTTGGATTTTGAGAACATTTTGAGAAGTGAACTACTTTTATGCGTAAATTCATTTGATTTCAACTGTTCGAAATTGTTTATATAATATTCATATTAAACAATGTGTAATATAGCTAACTGTCGATATTTCTAAAATATAATAGTTTTACTTTGACAGTAACTATTCTGTAATAATATACTCGTACGTACCTACTTAATATCTGAATATAAAATTTTACAAATGATTTTACTTTTTTTTGTTATTATATACTTAAAAAAATAACCTTTTTTTTTAAGTATATAAATTTATTAATATTGCCATTATGAACTACGGTAGATACATTTTAACATTATTGTGCCATCAACTTAAAGAATACGTGCATAAAACACATCTGTTCCTGCATAAAATCGATATCGCCCGTAAGGCACTATATCAACTTCATGATAAAAATAATAGCCTCCGTTTAAAGGATTTTTTTTATATGATCAAAGTAGCAAACCAGCATGCAGTCCACCTGATTGCTAGTGGCCACTGCCGTCCATGGGCATCTGTGATCAACCCCTGAGGTTGGCCACAGATACGTTGCTACCGCTGAGGACTAAGTTGGAACGCTTCGCATAAGTGTGTCTCCCTTACCACACCCTTCAAACCAGAACACAGCAGCGCTATACTTCTGTTATAAGGTTGAAATAGGCGTGACGGTGGTGCTGCAGGAGTCGAACCACAAAGGGCTTTTATTTAGGGCGGTACGACTTAGTCCTCAGGAGTAGCAACACATCTGTGGCCGACCTCAGGTAGAAATGTGGACGACATTAAGTGAACTGCATGCTTGTTTGCATACTTTGATCATATAAAAAAAAATTGCCTGCACACACAGCAAGCAAGACAATTGCAGCAAAATTCTTTTTGGTCTTAAACCTTCTTTCGGATCCTAAGTTTTGATGAAATATGACCTTTTACGTAGACTTCAGCCATTTTTATTCATGACCCAATTGGTTGAGTAGTTTATATTGGTCTGATATACAGAAGTTTGCATCATCCTCATTGCCTCATCGCAATTAGGTCATAGATAATCCAAATGTAAAAACAATAAAAAATATGTTAACTATATTGTTTTTTATTTATTTAGGTTTCTTTAAAAAGTAAACGACCATAAAACAGTAGACCTATCAAAGCTTTCCTCAGTAAAAATGTGACTCTTCAGGGAGGCATTACTTTCCGAATTCTCGAGGATATCAAAATTTAATGGGAGGCTTAGATTCGAGATAAATACATGTTTACGAGTACAGATTTAGGAAAATGAGACGCTCAAGTATATTAAACTAGCACTTACCCGCAGCTTCGCTTGCGCTCATTTACACAAAGAGGCCGTAGGTATAAAATTAGGTACATTGTAGGTGTAAAAGTTACTTTTCTATCTCTCGGAAGTAGTATCACTTTTCAGGATAAAAGGTACCCTATGTCCTCTTCCAGAATTTCATGACGATCGATTGAGTAGTTAAAGCGTAAAGGCGTTACAAATAAACAAACAAACAAACAAATAAACGGACTTTCGCATTTATAATAATTAGGATTAGGTGTCTATGATAAGTAATGGTGCACGCGACGATATATAATAATATTTTTCTTATAAATATAACTTTCTTGAAACGTTGAATTTTGTAGAGCTTCCAGGGTCGAGGTTAACAATTTTTTTAAATATATACTAATATCTATAGAACTACAGACATTCTAGAACGAGTATTTATTTACCAGTAAGTATTTTAATTAAGTGTCTATGTTAGTTTAGCAAACTTATTATTCAGCTATGGTCGAAAAAGGAATATTAAATTCTAAGTAATAAATAATCGTCCGACATTATTTTAAATCTTTGCTCATATTGGAGATTGGCTAAAGATTTGAAAACGACAATTTTCAAGACAATTCACAGAAATTCTTCATTCGACCGAAAATTTACATTCGTACCAAATCAAATTCAGGACTGCGCTCGGAAATGAAAAGGCATATAGAAGGAGGAAGTGGTGAGTCGGATTTTGGAGCATTGCGACAAATTCGTATGCCTTTCTGAAGTAAGACAAATTTCGATAGCCGTAGGAAATTGAGTAAAAGTAGCCGTAACGACCCCGATAGAGCACGGGACGGCAAAGTTCGAATCGTCTTCGTATCTTTAGTGCAGCCAAACAAATTTGATGTTGACGTTAAAAGCTTAAGTTTTTGGTAACGTTGGTGAACGTAGCTTAAAGGCAAATCTGAATTATATTGTCAGCGACTAGCTAAGCGGAAAAAAAGTCAGTCTAGGAAGAACAAATCATCGTGGAAGAGCTCTATGTGGTTCGACACCGACGGCACCGCCGTCACACCTATTTCTGTCTAATAACAGCAGTTTTAAGCACTGCTGTGTTTTGGTCTGGACATGGCAAGGGACACATACTTATGCGAGGCGTTCCAACTCAGTTTT
This sequence comes from Urbanus proteus proteus, assembly GCA_018251915.1. Classification (NCBI taxonomy): domain Eukaryota; kingdom Metazoa; phylum Arthropoda; class Insecta; order Lepidoptera; family Hesperiidae; genus Urbanus; species Urbanus proteus. Next base: position 2,865 of record DWPV01001684.1, read on the forward strand.
TAGGGGTAACAACGCATCTGTAGATAACCTTAGGTAAGACTTTGATCTTATCTAGGGTTAATTGCAGATGTCTTTGGGCGGCAGTGGCCACTTACCATCAGGTGGACTCCATGCTCGTTTGCTACTTCGAAGTGGTATTAACCACTGACTATTCCGAGTATAATAACGCTTTAAAAATTCTCCTTTATTAAAATTAGCTAGCTTTCATCCAATCCATTATGAAACACGGTATTTTTATTTCCATTAATTAACTCTCTCTATCCCGTCGGTCCTCGCTTAAGTTGGATGTTCATAAAATGCGGTTGAAATAGTAAGAGAAGTTCGTATCAAATTCAAAGTAAAGTTTGCTTTTGTTCATTTACTTTTTTTGAAACTAGCTGATCGCCGCGGTTTCATCCGCGTTTAAAAAGTAAAAAGGAATAAATATTTAAACATAACTGAAGCTCCGCTCTCCCGTTTGCGTGCTTGGGGTTCAAAATTCTTTCCACAGGGCGTGAGCTGAGCATTAGGATCTGCATTTATAATTATTTACTATAAATATAAAAAGCTGCACATCTGAGAGTTCTTAAAAAAAAGGTTCTCAAAGGTGTGTGAAGTCTACCAATTCGCACTTGGCCAGCGCGGTGGACTGAGGCCTAAATCCCTCTCACCGAGAGGAGACCAGTGAAGGACATTAATGGGTTGATGATGATGATGATAAAAAGCTATTATAACATTGGAATTGATTAACTTAAGATCTTATACGAGTACCCTTTTTATGACAAGGGGAACCTTCAAAAGGTACCCGACGCCTAGGGAGCGACGCCGGGTTGTGGGATTTTACCGCACTAAAACTCCTTCGGTGGCCGTCCTCGGCGCTCGTCAGTGGAGGACTTCGGGAAATCCATTGGACCCTCGCCGAAGTCTTATAAGTGCGATGCCCCTTTCGGGCTCTTTGCCCCGTAGAGCATTCGCTCAAGCCTTATACGAGTACCTAGGAGCGATTATTTGTGAAGTATCTAATCAGTTGTACCTTATTATAATAACAGATTTAACCCCTATGTTTTACAACAAAATTATTCAGCTTATTCAAAAATAGATAGGTTAAGCCGTGAGCTTGCAGCAAGTATTACGTAAAAAATTATAATAGGCGTCCATTGCACAAAAAGTAAAGCGTGAAATAACATCAGAGGTTATACACAACAGCACGCAAAATGTTTTAGGTGTAAATGTGTAAATTTACACGGATTCGTAAAACTAATTCTGTTTAAAAGGGAAAACGTGTTGTACTAAAATGTTTTAATGGGTACAGGCCACGTATATTCATTTTCATTTTCATATACATGTACCCAGCGGCGCGGAAGTTACAAATGAACTTATTTTTTTCGGTTTTACTAACGATTTTAAACACCAGAGTATTTTTGGGAACAGCCAAATTAGATATCGCACATAAAAATAATTTAATAGGTTTTAAGTTTATGATTTAATTTAAAAAATAAAATAAAGTGTCAAATGGTACGTAATAGTGAGGTTAGTTTAAGTTAGGCATGCTTGCTAGCCGTTTTTTAAATAGTACAATTCTAAATAGTGTGACTGATAGTTCTGAAAATGCGAAAATTTTTCAGGTATCAGAGTAAGCGAGCTGACTTTTACCTCACTTATTTCTTTCTTACAACCAACAGGAGAGAAAATTACCTAACTAGGTACCACACGGCCGTGTGGTGCCGGCCGATTCTAGAATAGCACCACCCCCTCTCTTCCCGTGGGTGTCGTAAGAGCCGACTAAGGGACATACCAGGAGATGGGCAGCAGCGTCTTCCTGAGTAATATTTACATCTTACTGCGGTCCCCTTTGTGAAAACAAAACCAATGTGAAACCAAAATTACCCTTAATTATTGTGAAATCAAAATTCTATTATGTGAAAATCTTACCATTTTGAAACCAACTCGCTTTAATAAAAAAAAAATAAAAAAACTAGGTACCACATTCTTACAGAGCCCTCACTGATACCAGAGACACGTAAAAAGGAAAGAAATAGTAGTAATGTTTATGATTACACTGTCAAGATCGCCAACATAAGACTTCTAAAACACATTGTATAAAACAGAGTTTAGTCTTGTTGCACCTAATTAACTTTGACGTTAGGTACAAACTTCCGCACGTTAAGGCGGCACTCCGACACGTCGCGTTATTTGGTCTCAACAAAGTCAAACGTTGGAACTTGCTTCTTTCGTAAGTGCACTGGTAAGTTCGCTACTCCAATATTTTATACTAGCTGATCCCCGCGGTTTCACTCACGTTTAAAAAGTAAAAAAATACATATTTAAACATAAATGTCATCCCGCTCTCCCGCGACGGCGCGCGCATGGGCGTGGAGCGCGGACTAATAATTATCCAAAAATTAAAGTAGTCCATGGTACGCCTTCGACCTTCAGCTAACTTCCAATGAAAGTCCCGTCAAAATTGGTCCAGCCGTTTAGAAGATTAGTTCAGCAGACAGACAGACAGACGGACAAACATTTTTAATAGCATTGAGTAAAAAAATGTTATTTTGAAATAACAAACAGACACTCCAGTTTTATTTATTTTTATAGACTATTTTCAGGGCAAAACTTTGGTATCGAGATAATTGTAAGTGAAATTATTTCGGCAGATAGACTAGATTTTAATGAAGGATATAGTATTACCAGTTTTACGAAAACATCGTGAGGGCCTTTGACAGAGTTTTTCATATTGTTTTAAAAGGTAAGCAAAGTGCATTGTGATTGTACGTATAGTAAGTGTTGTCCCTATAGTACCGGGACCAAAATAGGGCTACGGTATCCCCTGCCTGTCGTAAGAGGCGACTAAAAGGGGGCTTTCGGGGTTGCGGGTGGTTAGAGTGGGAGCTCGAACCGCCCGTCCAGCGACCCCGCGAAGGACGGCGGCACGTGTGGTCGCGTGCAAAAAAAAAGGTATAGTAAGTGTACCATTGTTATTGTTGAGTGCATTAGTCTCATATCTTAGTAAATTTATGCATATTGGAGATATTGTTCTCACGTAAATGCAAGATGTTTTAAATCTCGGAATTAAAGAAAATATAATCACCACTTTCTTCATCAATAAAACTAAAAGTATATTCAAACCAAGAGTAAGAACAAATGAACGGCTAATTCACATTAATTTTCCGTATTAACATAATAATAGCATACGAGTGAAACGTAAGCTATTACGAAGTAACACGATAATGTGTGAGGAAAGTAGTGTTAGCAGCTGCAGTAGTAACGTAATGGGTTATCATATCAACAAATGTAATATATGGTGCTTGTTGCTTGCGGGAATGTTTTCATTCTTCATCCGCCCTGAGTGTGTTTAATGTTGCGTGGCGTGTGTGACAGCTCGTGATGGAGCGAATTCATCTAAATTATATTTACAACACGGTGGTAGATTTCATATTTGATAACCAGAGATATAAACCGTAGATGCGCCCGTTCCATACTTCAGACGCGCGAAAGTATAGTTGCCTTTAAAACAGATACTTTCGCTCGACATGCCGTACTCCGCCGTAGTCGGGTGACGGACGCAATAAATAATGCACATAGATTACATTTCTCTAATTTGACCATTAGAGTCGTTAAATCTTTAAATTATGCCTTGCTGTGCCTTTAAAAAGTAGTAGTACAAATCAAAGGGAATTACATTTCTTGCGCAAATACTCAATTATATATTTTTTTCATAATATACAAAATTATTCTAAAACAATCAAACAACTCATTTGAAATGGCGTTCGGAACGCATCTATACGACAGAGAACAAACCATCACAATTACATATTGCAAGGCACACACATAGATACAAAACGCAAACAGTTTTTTAATGCGCAGGGCGCATCTACGGTTGTTTACATCTATGTTGGTAATATTATGGATGACTCTAAAATATACAGGTTTCTTCACGAATATTTCTAAAATGTCGGAGTAAATAAGAAATATTGCAAATACGCTAATAATTTCGATGAATATCGGGCACGTGTCTGAAATTTGAACCCTTAACAAGCTTAAAACATTATCATATTAACTTGTTATAACTTCCTTTCACCTTTTGCCATCCTTCTTCTAATATTTCACTGCTCCCTTTGATCTTCGATAGAGTGCTCAATTTTAGGTAAGTACCTACAATGGGTCTCATGTGACAACTCCAAGTGTGGATTATTTGGCTCTACACAATACATAACCTATAAAGACTGTTTGACTTGGACTTTTTAAGAAATCATGAGATCAAACTTTGTATTCCATTGTGAAAAAGTTTCAGACGAATTGTAAACTTTTTCGGTTTTGGAAATCAGTTACACAGATATAAATTATTGAGTTATCACTGGGCAACATGTCACTGGGATATTTTTGAAACAAAAAGCTTATAGCGAATATATTTTCGTTTATCTATCGACGGACCGGTTGTTAGTTTAAATCCATACGCAAACTTTGCCAATAATATCAAACATTGACAATGCTCGTTGTTTTTGATTTTTGACTACGGCACGCGTAAAAGGCCCACCGGATCCAATTCAACCGGCTCGCAAATCCGACTTTCGAAATATTTTCCCTGAATGAGATTTGTCTATCTTTTATACTCGATGCCTGATCCTGGTGACAGAGCCTTTTATAGTTACAAACATTTTAGATTTAGATTTAGATATGTCCGTGGTATTTTACTTTTTGATACATTTTCTTAGTACCTACCTATATTTACCCGTGTATGTAACTATAAATAAAATAAAATTTAGTTATGTTTAGATTAAATTGTTGCTACTCGTATGTTGGTAATTTCAGATTGCGAGGTCAATGAATTTTGGTAATAGCTCAAATGCTAATTGAGGCTCCTTACTTTTGTAACGTAACTGCATTGGAATGGTAACGTATGTTTAACCCAAACTGCATTGGAACAGTAACGTATGCGTACCCAAAACTGCATTGGAATGGTAACGTATGTTTAACCCAAACTGCATTGGAACAGTAACGTATACTTACTTACCTTATCCCAAACTGTATTGTAAGACTTGCGCACATTAGAGCAGGCCGTAATCGCAGGAGAGCATCGTAACGCATCGCGTTAAAAAATCTACCTAAGTATATACGTAGTTTTAGAACATTTTGTATTCACTATCGCTCTAGCTCTTTATAGTAGATGTTAATCTGTTTATTCGGCACGGATTAACAATTACTTATTTTTTAAATAGAACGATATAAAAAGTTGTTCACCCGAATAAAATTATGATAATGTCCCAATAAGGAATAATATTTCGGGAAAATATGAGTAAGGGATTAAATAAATATAGCTCTTCAATGAAACTATCCATTACATTGGAAACCAACGATGTCGATACTAGACTGATTATATTTTTGCGTTGCGATGCGTTCTATGCGTCTAATGTTGTACTTTGGCGCAATACAATGGGATTGCGCTGCGGCCTGCGACTATAGTATGCGCCAGGTTTAAATGGAACTATTTGTACTTATACTACATTGAAAACCATGTCAACTATCGCTAGTAAAACCAAACAGTGCACTAGCGATATTTGACATAGAAACATGTCAATAAACGCGCTTACAATTTGAACTACTAACTGCTATTTGCGATTTAGCTCCGTCACTGTACTCGTAATCAAATCGTATTCCGTGTAGTTCGAATGTGGTCCAACTTGATTTGATTACAGCGAAGAGAATAATAACATTAAGTTATTTTGATTTTGATGTGATATTCAAATCGTATACAACATTAACATCATATTTATCAGAAGCGTTCCGAATTTGGCCTCAGGAGTATCTAACAACGCATCTGTGGTCGATTTCAAGACTAATTTAATCTAGGCTGAGACTTACTATTAAAATACCAAAAATTTAAAAGTTTTAAAAATAACAAACAAAACCCAGATCTGGGATTGATTAAAGATTTTACTTACCTTTATATCAGATGAATGGTATGTAAATAATGGATGAATGGTAATTTTTCTAAATGCGGATGAAGTCGTCGGGACAGCATAGTGAATAAAGCCCCATATGTGACGCGATTATGTACAAAAGGTTTCACATTAGTAAACCTATGTTACCGCATCCTTTAAACTGTAAGTCTCTCATCGTATGTATCACAGAAATATGAAAATGAAATAGTAAGCATTATTTATGGATATTATAATTTGTTTATCGTAGTTTTTGGTAAAGTTTTTCATCGATTAAGATTTTTATTCTCATGGAAACAACAGACGTTGTAGCCGAACAGTCCAGGTATTTCTGTTCTTGTATATTGCTTAAGTTAGACCTTATTATGAGTCTCAGTTATTTGGATTTTTTGTTCATCTGATGCACGGAACGTCCATAGCTATACACCCTTTATTTTTTTGGATATGTTAATACGATGTATTTGATAAAAAATCATATGTTTATATAAGTATATCTCCTTATTGTATTATTGTTTATATCTGCGTAAAAGACAGATGCCTTTTTCATATATGTTAAGTATGTATTTCTTTAGAATGCGCATTTTTAAAAGTTTGTTATTCCGTGAAATGCTACATAACAAGCAAAACGACTGACATCGACAATCTAAGCACAATATCTCAGGATTGCTTGTTATTGAATGGCTAGTGGACGCTCCCAATGGAAATGCCACAAGTTCTTACATAATATGTCTATAGTTTGTATGGCCGTATTGTATTCCTGTGAATAAACAAACAACGTGGCTTGTTATCATTAAATTTTACACTCCAGTTCTCTATGACGATGTCATGTTTTGTATGCGGAGTCAATATTTACTTTGTTTATAGGGAAAAACATTGTAGTCACCCTTTGTTAAGTGCGTAGAAATCAAGCCTATGTTGCGTTAAAAAACACAGACATTTTTATATGATTGAAGTAGCAAACGAGCATGCAATCGACCTGATCGTAAGTGGCCACTGCCACCCAAGGACATCTGAAATCAACTCCAGATAAGATCAAGATCCTACCTGAGGTTGACCACAGATACGTTACTACCCTTGAGGACTAAGTTGGAATGCTTCGGATAAGCATGTCTCCCTTACCACACCCTTCAGAAAAAGTCGTGAAATACCTTTGGATGAAACATTGGTTATAAATTTTATGTAAAATAATTATGTGTGAAGAAATTTAAAAAAATCAGAAGAAAACAACTGAATTGTCTCTGGTCGTATTCCTTCACTGAGTTTTAGTTAGCGGATATTACCGCCCAAAATTATTATAAAGTGTCGCATGCCATTTGAGTTTGAACAAAAATGTAATTTGGGAATTGCTTATTTTGGCGCAAATATTTCCCCGGAGGCGGTTAAAAGGCGGCCTATTATAAAAGTAAGCAAATTTTGACAAACTTGTTTGAATCTCCTTGAAGAGAGCCAGTCGTTTCAAAGTTAAAGTTAAGTTTTGAATCGAGTTAAGATTCATTAACTATCCGCGATTTAATTTTCAGTTCAACGAGTTTCAGATTCGAATTTCGAAATTCGAATTTCGTTCCTGTTAATTACTTTTTGGTTTTGAACAAATAATATTAACATGAAACATGACGATGCATTATCGTTTAATATTACCGCTCATTAAATTTATTTAATTGTTTTTGTTGACTGTAAAACGATATTCTGTGTGAAATTATATTTGACACGTTCGGATGACACGTTGGCAAGAGTTTATCTATACAAATAAATAAAATTGAAGTGTCTGTTTGTGATTTCAAAATATATTTTTTTTACTCAATGCATATGAAAGTATACACGATACCTATAACGAAAATGCAATTAAAAAAATTTTTGTCTGTCTGTCTGTTTGGCTGAGCTAATCTTCTAAACGGCTGGACGGATTTTGACGGGACTTTCACTGGAGGATAGCTGAAGGTCTAAGGCGTAACATAGGCTACTTTAATTTTTGAAAAATCCATCGCGCGCTCTAGGCGCATGCGCGCGCCGTCGCGGGAGAGCGAGATGACATTTATGTTCAAATATGTATTCTATTTTACTTTTTAAACGCGGGTGAAACCGCGGGGTTCAGCTAGTATTTAATAATTCGCTTCCAGCTGAAAGCGTGAAAATTATTATGAAGTAGGTTTGTTATTAAAAAAATATTTATTAAGTAATCCAACAGCATTACATACTAAATATTCAATTTATAGGTACAAATTTAGTTTTGAGAAATACACAAAACCGAGGTGTGTTGTTAAATATGTGTGCGTGTTTGTGTGCGTATGTATGAGTGTGCAGTCGTGTTTGTGAACACTTTATAAATAAATTATAATTGTGTGATTACAGAAATGATAGCGTAATTATGTACAATTTATTCTTAAGCTACTTTAACTTCTCACCTACTATAAGCCTACGCCTATGGGTATAGAATGAATGTAGGTACATTCGATGGTTTATCTAATAAGATCACCATAAAAGTAAATATTTATTAAATTGCTTAGTAAATGTTTATTTTTAATTAGTTATCGGACGGATAAGGGACTACGTTTTTTTAGGGTATCTTAGAAAAATAATAACTGAAATCTGATATCATTTTGCTCTTCATTTAAATTTTGCCCTCTATCTTTTAATATATTTTTACTAGAATTACCAATTATTTATTTTTTATCTAACTCTCAACAAATAATCTTCCTGTAAATGTTTCTATATTGTTTTCAATTCGTTATCAAAAAGTATCCTCTGATTACATTAGATGCAAATCCTTCGGAAGGCTACAAACTTGCGCCTATTTACCCCAAAGTTTAGGTCACGGCATGAATTCCAAGTTAATTAACAGTCACCGAATGCTCTGTGGAATCCTGCCTTCCTTTTAAACATGACGGTTGAACATCTCTGATTCTGAGGGTCGCTTTGGTCGTGTGAATTAATTTAATCAAGGTGACCTAATCTCTGTTCTATATTCCTTTCATGTGGAAATGTAGACATATTATATATTATTTTTTATCTTATTTCGTGTGTGAGTTTGTCATTGCGTTATCAGTGTCGTATTCTATAGGCTATTGACTTCATGCTTGGGTGTGAATGTTGCGTGTTACGATATAAGATGACTTGTTTAGCATACAGACGTTTTAGATACCCTAGATTGAATGCGACATTCCCGTCAAAATTAAAAAAAAAAAAACGTATAATTTTTCAAAATGTTCTTAATGCTATTAATATTAAGAATAAAATACATAGGACTTAAGTAACAGTTTTTCTAAATTAATCATAATAGCATTTACCCAATATAGGTAATTTAGTAATAATCTCGCAAAAATATTAAAACGTCAAAATAAAATTCGTAATCCAAGATTATTAGTGTCGTACGGTCACTGCGTGACTCCGGGGAAGGAATTTGTTTCATCAATCAAGCGTAGTCTTATAAGGGCACATCAATCACATGTACACACGGATCGATCTCCAAAACTTTCTGAAAAAGGTGTTTCTGTTTCCTTCTCCTTTTAGCGGGCGAGTTCTACTTGACGTGACTTTGATAAATTATTTGCCTACAACGCTTCTGAGTTCGCTCACGTTTGTAATTCCTGTCGCGTATCTAGTGCCTATGCATTATTCATTTCTGTGTGATTTATACCAAGATTTTGAATGATAAATTAATTTATTGTCATGAATTTATTGAGCATACTGAAGTATCGTTTGATATAGATGCTATCATAGCAAAATCTGACGTACGTTCTAACGTCCTTGAAATATTTCCTTGTAACTTTAAAAGCAAACCTTCTGAAAAAGGTGTTTACTTCTTATTTTAAGTAGAAAGCTCTGATCGATGTGACTGTGATAATTATTTGCTTACGTGATGTTTCTGAGATCAATCACTATTATGCATTAATCGGATTCACAACGACCTGAAAGTTATATATATACATTATGGTAAATAATTGTCACATTAATCATATAAACACATGGATAGATCTAAAAAACTTTCAGAAAAAGGTGTTTCATTTCCTTTTAGCGGGCGAGCTCTAGTTGACGTGACTTTGATGAATTATTTGCTTACGACGCTTCTGAGTTCGCTCACGTTTGTAATTCCTGTCGCGTATCTTCTATTCATTTTTCAGATTTACAACTTTTGTATTCTACTATGGATTCTTTCACTAAAGCAAATAAGCGTAACGAATAATGTGTGTGTGTTATTGACAGATACAATTTATCATTAATAACATTTTTACATCGATACAGGGCATAAAACTAAATTTCCAAAAAAACTGTTAACGACACAAAAAAAAATGTTTTCCTACTTAGTTTGTTACAGTGCAGACAGTTTGTAAGAAACATAAATAATTTTATCATATTTTCAAGCAAAACCCCAAAAAAAATATAATTATGCCTTAAAATAATTTATGTCGATTACAAGCACCACCGACAAGCACTAGCTGGTAATTGCATTTAAAGTAATTCCCAGGGTCCATTCATGAAAAACTTAATCACGTTACACATTACCAAGGAGGTTGCTTTTACCTTTCGTTTACTACCTTTCATGTGAGGCGGTCATTACGCCACGGTGTATGACGGCTTTGTGAGTAACGTGTTAACCGGCAAAGAAATGCATGTTTTCAATTTTATATTTCTTAAAAGCTTTCTCGCATGTTCAATTAAAACTTTTCTTTTTGACCGCTTCATAATAATTGGAGTCGATTGTTCTGTGACATATTTCCGAGAGCTTTGTTATTCGTTACGCGATGTTTTTAATATGTAGGTAGTGTTTTAATAGATCCTTTGAATTATTTCAAGCCACACAGGCTTGAAATAATTCAAAGTATAATCGAATATTGTTTCGTCATCCCTTTTAAATATTTTTATGCCAGTAGCCCTTAAGACGTTATAAAGCATTCCCTTGTTAACTATAATTATGTGTTAATGTAATTACCTACAAATAAATAAAATTGAAGGGTCTGTTTGTGATTTCAAAATAACAACTTTTTACTCAATGGATATGAAAGTATACACGATATGTATAACACAATGCATTTTTTTTGTGTGTCTGTCTGTCTGCTTAGCTGGGATAATCTTCTAAACGTTCACTGGAAAATAGCTGAGTGTTAAACTTAGAGACGTTGAGACGTAACTTAGGCTACTTTAATTTTCGAAAAAACATTAGCGCGCGCTCCACTCACATTAGCGCCTTCTTTAATGTTTAAATATGCATGCGTTTTTACTTCTTCAAAGTGGGTGAAACCGCGGGGATCAACTAGTCAAGTACATTAATAGTCACGTCGACAAATTTTAAACATTTTTGCAAAAAACTAAAACTTCTTTTTTTAAACAAGTATAAAATAAAATTAGTCTTTTACTACGTTATATTACATGATCACTAAAAGTAACTTTAGTGCTACGCTTTCTAAAACTATGAACAACTAGGAAAGTGTAAAGTTACTACAACATATTTTTGCAAACATTTTATGCATTATTAAATAAACTAGAAACAGAATGGTGCTGTAATGGATCTTCTCTTTCGTGGCAGTTCGTAGAAGTTTGTAATAAGTAGGAAAAGCTATTTTTATGCATAATAATCCCAACAATGAAGTATAGGTATACGAGTAGGTACTCGCATGTACAACATTGTGACTAACTATTAATAATGTATTTAATTATGCGACTATTCTAATAAATGTATTTTTATAATTATTTCTGTATTATCTCTTAAGTAGTATAGTCAGTTTTACGCTTACAAGACATATTTAGACAATCAAACCATAATTCGATTATTGCCCACCTTTAAAAACGTCAATTTAATTTCCTTATGTTATTCTAAGGCTCCTGGGTCAAATACTACCTACTTTTTCACTATAAAGTCCCAAATGAGAGCGTGCTTTAGTAAAAACGCTTCGCAACTCCACTATAGGGAAAGCGGTCGCACTTCTACTCCTTCCTTAATTCACTCTCAAATGCCTTGGCACTTAAGACCGCATTTTTACGACTTCCAGCTTTATTTCCCTACTTTCACTCTTGAATCGGTTTATGCAAGCATGAAAGGGCAATCTTGTTTTTAAAGAAAATCTATAGGAATATTGGTTTTTTGCTACTTAATTCTGACGTTAGCTAAGTCTAAGTTAATCCAAGTGTATTATACTAATTGAAGTAGTTCTTTTTTGATTTATATACAAAATCCGTAAAGGAGACATTACGATTATTTATCAGTGGCATTCAAACTTAGTCCTGAAGAGTTGCAATGTTTCTTATTGAAGATGTTTATGGGCAGTAGTAAAAACTTTTTATCAAGTGAACTGCAAGCTCGCTCGCTGCTTCCATATTAAAAATTATACGTAAAATCTAAACGTCAAACATAAAACCTCTATTGTAATTAACCGTAACAACAGCGCAAATTTTAATACCACACGTTCAAAAGCGTTATTAATAATCGATCGCACAGAATTTGAAATGAAACCGCAAACCAAAATTCAGTTACAATATAGAATAAACCAACATTCGTCCATTTGGAAACACTTAACTAGTGGCTATTTAAACTGAATTGTGACATCTGAATGCACATTACTATTATACGGAAGGGATAATTGGAGCATACCTCACCATGGTGCGCCAATGAGGATTGGTGCATTAGGGGGATTTGTAACCAACTCTTACCGTTAGGCCGAGAAATTTTAACTATTATTATGCCATAATTCAACTAAGACCAAAAACTTAAAGTGCACAAAGCACAAAAGATCACATTATCTTTAAGCTACTAGCGATAACCTATTCAATTTCTGACCGCACTCAACGGTGCTCAACTTAACACTTCATAAAAACATTATTAGGTATTACCAAAGTATCAAAGCATTTAACTATACTTGACAAAAATTGTTTTAAAATTTTTAAGATCTAATTATTGGACCATACCCATGTCCACGAAGGAAAGTTCCGTGATGAAATTTCCTATAAAATGAAAGAAAGAAAATTTAAATTGGTTCATAAAATTTGGTGACACATGGAGGGAACACTCCAAACCGATCTGCTATATATACGATAATGCGTATCAATATAACGTAGGTACAAACTTACGTTATAAACAACTGATTTGTATATTAATTGAAATATGCCCCTATAATAGCGCCGTAACAAGCACATCAAAATTTAACGCATGAACAAACTTGCATGACCCGTTGTGTACTTACTTTGTGCATTAGTAATAACAGGGTCAACTGCACATTTATGTAGATAGAGTTTGTATTACGACTGCGTGGCAATACATTCGTGGAGATAACGCGGGATTTATGACAAGCCTTTATTGCGTTATATGGCGTTGCCCACGGATTAAGGCTATATAATCGTTTGATAACACTATTTAATTTTATATCTATTATAGTCTCGTTTAGTTTTTCATTTTTGTGCGGTACATGAAATTTGTTTTTGAAGGTCGGTGACAAAACTTTAATTTTTTTCATGCATATTTTCAGTGGCATTTTTAATGTTCCGTAAATAAAACAGAACCATATTTTGGTATAACTAAGCCTCCGTTGTCTCTCGGTTTATCACAGGACTCTATTTCTTGGATCGTCACCTATAAATAACACATTATTTTTTTACAAACTGTTTCCCCACTCCCCATATATAAGATAAGAAATTGTTAATTACACGTCAGTCTTGCCAGGATTTTTTATAACCCACTCAGGATATTTAACATACTAAATTTGATAAAAATAGGCCTTAAAGATTAATCTGAGGGCCGCTTCCTATGTGAATATTCGACCATTATGAATTTAAAACATGTTATAATTTGACAATTTTATTAAGTTCTAACATAATGTTTTTTATTTTATCTTTGATGGAACTTAACAAGTATATAAACAGTCTTCCTTACCTTTACATTCATTTAAAACGCGATTCGAAGTATAATTTTATCATCACCTAAATTTCTCGAAATCGTCGATTATTAAATTTGAAATTCTCCTTTGCTTGTCGTTTTTACGTCGATGGTGTTGGTTTACAAGTATCTTGAAATTAAGACTGTATAATTTAATTATTTGTAAGAAGATTATGTATAATTTAATGGTCTTATTTACTTATCACAAATTATTGCGCTATTTTCAATTAGACATTAAATAAATATGATCATTTGAATCGACTATTATTTCATTAAATTATTATCATTTTATGATCAAAACATCTAAGTGGCAAACTATCTCATTTTTTAATTTTGGAAGAAACGAACACTTCACCATATTGTCAGTTGGCACTACCGCCCATGCACGCCTGTATCAACCTCAGATGTCCTAGGTTTCTGTCCGGTTCCTGTCCTAGGTTGGCCACATAAACGTTGCTAGCGTTACAACTAAATTGGTTTTACATATCACGCCCTTCAACCCATACAGCAGCGTTGAACACCACTCAGCAATAATATCTGTATGTATGTTTGTCACATTAATTGCATGGAATAAATTAAGGTCACTAGAAACACAATTAACCTAGAAATGTATATTACAGTGTGATACTATTAGGATAATGCAGTAGTGGTGTTAAGCATAAGGAATGGGCGCCTGGCTTTCGTCCAGAGCAAGAAAGATACAGATTATTGTGTCATCTGCCTCTCTGTATTATCTTAAAGTATAGCCCTGTAATAGCTTTTTAAAATATCAAAGTTATACATAAAAATAATCATTATATTTTTTCGAGATAGTTACACATTACTTTGTATATTGATACTTTGCAGACTATCCAGGTTGGAACATTTAGCCAAGGTTTCGTACTATATATAATATTGCAGTGTTACTGTTAATTAATATATTTTGTACATTTTGATTCTGTTTATTCTATAGGAAGCGTATTAAATGTTACTTTGAAATATTATTTTTACGACCAACATTTCCGGATTGATTCGTAAATATCGATATGATTATCGGCTGGTCAGATTTTCCTTAATTTTACTTAACAACACTCTCGACGTTTTCAAATAAAAAAAAACATTCAAAGCGGTCTATCCGTTTCGAAGCTAGAACTACACAGACAGATACACACGTCCAACTTATAGCACCCCTCTTTTTGTTCCGGCGGTTAAAAACAGAACCCGTCTAAAAAAATTACGTTGGCGAAGTGAAAATAATATTCTTTTCTTTCGTTAGTATTTTTATTATAAGGATGTTCAAAGGTAATTGTAATGTAAAATATTTGTTTAGTAACCTATCGCTTCGTAGAAAACAATAACATAATGAACCTTGTTTTTAATTACTACCTCGCTGGCTATTTCATTATTTTCTTCATTAACAAGGGCCGGTTGTTCTTTGAATCTCATAATTAAAAACACAATAACTTAAGTAATTAACAAATAAAATTCACAAGAGCGTCTCTAGATGGGCAAAGAAAATTTTGAAATAACTTGAGGCTTAACGTCAAACTTAATTTGTTCGAGATAAGGTCAACTGCTGTATTTCAAAATATATAAAAGTCAAATGTTTTTACATTTAGCTGTAATATATTTTGAAATACATAGAATTTATTAGCTTAATCTAATTAGGTACTTTTATTTTTTACATCAACCATACGTAACGAATGAACGTAGAGCATATTTAAAAATATACTATTTAAAAAATATATATACGTTCAAAGATTGTAAGTATGTATTAAAGTCATTTAAAGAATATATCTATAGTTAAATATCAAACCTGGTTGACTCTCTAATCTCACCACCACGACCACTCTCGAAAATTATACAAATCGTATGGCTTTCCAGAATGGAGTTAACCAGGTTTTTATATTTATCTACAGAAATAATACACAATCAATCTGCATACAGATTAGTTGACGAAGTAAACATTGTAAAAGAGAAAAAAGTATAAGTCGATATTATCTGGTAAATAAAAAAAGGTAGCTAATAAGAAAGTGCGTCTTTTGCATGAGGTTTTTACTCACCCACTATTCCAATATTTATTGGCATAATTCTAAAAAAATCAATTCCTTTTACTCATTCAGTAAAAAACTGGAACGGATTCCAAACATTTGGCTAAAGTTTGCAACGTGCTAACTTCTTTTTGTAAACCTGATCTGATGCAATGCTAATTCCGTTTCAGACACATTTTCTCATTTGCAGATTCGAGAAAAAGATCTCAAAAAACATTTTCAAACCAATTCCTGTTCTTTCAGCTCCAAACACGGATAGTGCATCAGTAGGCTAACAACTTCGAAGATCTCATTTGAATTAACGAGTTATCTTTTTAATTAACTTAACTATTTCCGAATAGACTGATATTTTTTTGTTTTTGTTTCCATGACCGTCGTTTCCTTTTTATATTTGGTTGTTTTGTGGTTTTTGGTTCATTTTATATTTCCTTCTTTATTTTTAATATTCATTTTTATGTCTAATTTCATTATTTAAATTATTTAATTTAAGTATTACATTTGAAACATTAAAATTAAAATGTACCTATAACTTCATGAAAACAATTTTATACAATTTTTAGTAGAGTACTTAAAACTAAATTTGAGCTTTTTAATTCTTGAAGTAGATAACTAAAAAAGGACAAAAAATTAGCTACAATCATACAAGGACATGATTCGTTGAAACAATACATTTTTGCAGAATGTACCAAAAAGTGAACAAAACAAACTTACTACGTCAAAAAATAATATGTGAAGCTTCAAAAAATATTCGTATGAGTTTAATTTAAAATTCATCCCGGAATTTGCTTTTCGCAATATCGCGTGGAAGAAAAAAGTATACTCGTAAATTATTCTAGATGTTTCATTTAATATAAGGTTTTTAGATTTTGATATCGTTTATAATTTTCATTAAAACCGCATGTCTTTTACAGTCAACAGTTTTACGACTGGTGGCGGTCCTCCACAGTTCGGTTTGCACGGTCTTTCTTGCCAAGGACGTGTAAGATGTGGAATGAACTTCC
>DWPV01001685.1:0-19671 GCA_018251915.1 Urbanus proteus proteus
ACAAATTCGGCACACAAATGCTTTAATGCATAGAAAATCTTCATCCCATTTTAGTAGTCCACGTGAGCGAAGCTGCGAGCAAAAGCTAGTGACTAAATAAAATGCGTGTCTATAGGTACTTCACTTGGTTTGTGTTTAAGTTTAGTATATGTAGTAGGACTTATATTTTTTTCTGTTTGACAATCTTGACATCCTATCGGCGAGAGTCCATAATACACGCAGATGGCACGGTGTTATCGTAATAAAATTACAAAAATTAACTTTTTTAATATATTTTTTCGTTATTTCTAGTATTTGTTGTTATAGCTGCCAAAGCAAAACTAATTTAGTGAAAATTTCAAGTCTCTAGTTATTGCAGTTTAACAGATAGAGCCATGTGACAGACGGACAGACGGACAGCGGAAGCTTAGTAATAGGGTTCAGTTTTTACCCTTTTAGTACGGAACCCTAAAAATTGATTTACATTTACAGCTTTCCGTCTCCAAGACGCAGACAAGTGACCTTTATGTAGAAGACTGTAACATTGAAAATTGAATCTATCACGTAGTGAGGAGTGAGAACTTAAGCACCATTTAATAATGCTGTCGCAAGAATCGAGTCTAAACTCGATTATATCACGTAATGGCATCTAACCTTGCTCGTGACAACGATACATTGTGTAATAGATTCGATGTAGCTTGTAGCAATCGATTATTCGTTTTGACATCATCTTTATCTGCAAAATCTACATATTCTGAGTTGTTAATTAACGCTCTCAGGTGATAAAATTCTAAATAGATTTTTTAACAAGTTTTGTGGTGGGAATGTGGTAAGAAGACTGTAAGAGTTTGGTTACATAAGGTCTTTTTAACTCAGTTCTATGGGATATCACCGCTTTAAGTCCAGTAAGATTAAGGTCGCAATTTGGGTAAACGCAAATAATTAAAAAAAAATACAACCGACGTCTTACCGCGGCACCGCGGGGCGTGACTAGTATAAAATAAGAAAACATTAGTAAGATTGTTTAAAAACATTTATACTTATGTTTGCGATTTTTTTAATTCAAGTTACACACAGAATAATCAATGAATTGCACGTGATATTGCAAGATACTCGTTACATAAATTAAATGACGGTATCGATATGTGGTAGTTGGTAGGTCCACGTTTTGTAATCACATAGATATTGCGAATGTATTCAGACTTTTGGTTGTGCGGCTGTGTGCGTTAATGATAGAGGCACTAATTTGGTAACCTCTCCACTCAAATATGTCGGTAATGAATGTCCTAGCCCTCATTAAGAAGGTACTTCGGGTAAAGCGAACAGTATGCTGAGTTTGAGGTAAGTTTTTAAAGGCATGTTTTTCAATTAGACGACTATTTACGTAGAGATTAAGTCGAGTAATTACGTTGTTAAGTTTTACATTTAGTATTTAGAAAGAGGTATTAAATAGTACATTTAAATAATTATTAATATGAACAAATATGACGTAGTTAGTAAAATAATGTTAAAGGAAAAAGAAATAACAAATATCGTAGATACATACGACCACGTAAGAAACAGGTACGACTCGGAAAGTATTTATACAGATAACATTAGGACAAAGAACTTCATCCAACTGATATTTACTTTAACAAAGACTCTTAATAAGTTGTTAAGATATACCTACTATCAAAGTTGTTAACAAAAAGTGTTCAGCTAATCGACAAATGTTGTTTAAGAAGTTATTTATTATCCTTTAGTTTACGCTTCTATGAATTTATCTCTTCGTTTATATCAAAAATAATATAACCATAATATTACTATAAAAGTGCGGTTTTTCTACGAAGAAATGCGCATACAGTCCATTATTTTAAGCGGCGACTCTCAGTCTTGGACATCTAAAAGATCTTTTTTTTTATATGATCGAAGTAGCAAACGAGCATTGACCTTATCGTAAATGAGCACTGCCGCCCATGGACATCTGTAATCAACCCCAGATAAGATCAAGGTCTGAGCCGGAACGCCTCGGATAAGTATGTCTCCCTAACCATACCCCTCAGACCAGAACACAACAGTGTTCAACACTGCTGTTATAAGGCAGGAATAAGTGTGGCGGTGGAGCCGCCGGAGTCGAACTACAAAGAGTTCTACCAAATACACATTTGTAACGAAAAAAAAAACCCTTTCTTGCGATTTGGTGAAAAGTGCAACTGGCATTACGTATTATTTCTGAGGAAAACCAAAAAGGCAGCAAAGATCACTCTCAACGGAAGTGTCCATATTCGTCGCGGTCACATTCTTAGCCAGCAATGGCAAGACGTGTCGGGTGGCAACAGGTTAGAAACGCAAAACAACCGTCACTCTCACTAATAGTTCGTTATGTGGTTAATGATGCCCTGTACTTCCTGCTTTATGGTACTTAAATGGTAAATAGGCGTGAACGGACTGAGTGCTAAATAACTTCCAACAAAAAGTTGGCTAGAATATACGAGTAATCGTTGGGTGTAATTATGAAAGGATGTCATCTCGGGGATACTCAGAATTCCGGTCAGGTCAGTAACATGCACAGCCAAGCATGGTAGCCACTGAAATCCGTTGTTGATGAATAAACGCAAAACCTATATCCATTTTGAATATACTATTCTTACGTATAAGTGCTATCAAGAACCGTAGTCTGAAGAACCGAAGACCGAAAAATATTTGTACATTAATACATTTTATACTATAACAGCAATGTTAATAACTGTTTTATTGCTATTGTGATTTGTAATGTGTGAAACTTATTAAGTAGGCGCATGTAATGGCGAAATTACATGATGACGTGTTGTCTACGTGGTTTCTTAGTTTCTTAGTTTTCTTCTGATACAGACTTTAATGCCAGTATTATTAAACATAATTATATATAATGACACTTTATCGGATACTGGTTTGATTTCAAATGTTATTTAGAACAATTTTAGTTTAAATTTATTTAGGATACACATTAATCTTATTTGTCTCCAATTACTTATGAATAAAAGAGAAACAAAGCAAAACATGCATTTCCATAAATACTTTCTTCTAAACTCAAATAATACTCTCAATATAAGTACAATAGTTAAAAGGACCAAAGTTTAGTTAAACCCGATACACGTTTATGTCAACAGGTGTGAGGAAGCAAAAACACTTAACACTGCGGAAGAAGATAACTTCCGTATTTGTCCTACGAACGTGGCTGACATCCTGATTATATTACACGCTTTACACTCTCGACGTAACTCGAACAGCGAAAGAGTTAATTAAAGTCAAAACTAAAAAGTAAAATAAAAATGCACTTTTTGTTAGTATGCTTAGTGTGCAAAGTATTAAGTATTCAAAAACGTGGATATTAATCACTCTATCTCTAAAAAACGTATCAAAATCCGTTGCGTAGTTAGAAAGATCTAAGCATACATAGGCACAGACAGAGGAAAGCGACTTTGTTTTATACTGTGATGATAGAGAAGCACCTATCTCCAGTAAAGCTCTACATTAAATATTAATATTATGTACAACAATGTTTGACAACAGTGCGCAGTAAGTAAATGATTCGCGCTTAAATTTACAAGAGTGTGGACCTCCCATAATACCTGTTTACTTTACGATAAGGCTGTGATATAATGGTGGGCTGTGTCACACATTTACTCGTATCTCAAAAGAGAGATTACGAGACTCATAAATATTATTCGGGACAAATTATGTAATAAAATATAATTTATGTATAATATCAAGTTATGATTTATGAATTCTAAAAATACATTCAAAAATAACAAGGATCATCCTTAAATTCAACTATTTTTAATTTGATACTTTCCTAAAATAAAATAGTGTATAATACCAGCTCGACGCAACGCCAGTGACAAAGTACCATCCAGCGTCGTTAGAGTATGCGCTTTTAGTGAAACTACTAATGGTTGGGATACTTTGACAGTTTCTGTTTAAAACGGCTGGCGACGTCGAGCTGCATCGTCACATTATCCTTAGTTGATTTGGGAATCAACTAATATTAACGGTGTTTAATTACAAAGTAACAAAACAGTACCAAGGAAGCAATAATAAAACACGACCAAAACCAAGAAACGCGAAATAGAAACCTTACATTACCACGAAATCGGAAAAAGCGTTAATAGTATGTACTGTGAATAAGATTTACAGAACAATAGAATTCTTCGAAATCACCCATCGTTCCGATTATTTACCATTCCGTGGTATTACATCAGATAGCCATATTACACCATGACTCTAACTTGGTAATGAAGTTTCGTAAGTCGGCATTTCTGTGCGAACTCCATAATTTATTAAAATTGGACTTCCAGTTAAGAAAACGCGAGACAGCTTGAAGTTTTAAGAGACTATTAATGGACGTGGACTATTCATATTTATTGCATCTTGTTATTTTAATAGTTCCTCAAGTCTCTTTAACCCTGATATTAAGCAACAATTATTTGTAGTACATATAATATGATGTTATCCTAATTACAAATCTATCTAAAAATGCTTTTAGACAGATATTGATAGGATGTCTCGTATTAGAGATGTGGATGCCATCTCAGCTTGTTTTATCTTAGCTAATTTTTTCATCTTAGTTTTCCTTAACTTTAAGTTAAGCTCAGATTGAAGTATTTAATGATTTATTGAGACATGCTTTTACAGTTAAATATTTAGAAGTTTCAACTATAATTGTGTATAGCTAGGTATATCACAAAATCTGCAATCTAAATATTTCCTATAACAGTTCCTTGTTTTATTTTCAACAAAATGGCTGGCGTCTTTACCAACTGTATGATGACGTAAATAAACAGGTTTTTTTTCCTTTTTTGTTGCAGGATAAACCACACGCTGCCGCAATAACGCACAAGTTTTCCGTATTTGAATTTATATACTGTTTTTATACGCAGAATATGTTTTTGATGAAATAAATATTGTATTTAAAATTTATGGAAGATATGTAGACTGATGTTATTTATTTCCATATTATTAAACTTTTTACAACTAAGTTAATTATTATATTTTTCTTACATATTAGAAGTTGTTCATGTCAACTAGTTACCGCTTTTGCAGTTAGTACTTTTGTATACAATTTAAGAATTCCTATCTAGACATTCTAGACCGATAAAACCAGTTGGCTGTAACTGATTATTACTTAATTAACTATGATACCTTCACCAGGTGCGGTGAAAGGGGAAATAACCAGAATCCCGACTGTAAACCGCGGCTCAAAGGTACAAGGACACATAAGATTATATAAGAACGGGATTCCATTCCATTTTGCGCGGCTCCGCATGCCTGGTTTAACCTTAGTCTTGTGTATGGATTTTTAATATGCTTGAACGCTAAATATTTGGGGGGTAATGTTTTTATTTTAGAAATAGACATATAACATACGTAGACTGATGTTATGCTAATTAATTCCAGATATCATTTGAATCCTACCTAAGGTCACCGATGTGTTCAAACCAGCATAGAAATACAAACATTAGCGCTAAACATAAGCGAAAATATGAATCAATGCCTGTGGAATAAATTTACAAAGAGTTCCATCTTATTTAAATATCTCAACAAATGCATGGAAACTTTTCTTTCTCTTTTGACAACCTGTCCAGAGTTAAACAACCAATACACTTTAATTTTGTTCTTCTAACATTTAGTTCGCGTAAAACATACTTTACCTGAGAGTGTAACGTTGTAAAATACATGTTAAATACATACTGTGGCTTCGTTCGCTAAGATTCTTCCTTTAAAGTCATGTTTTTTGGACAGCAAAACATAAGGAAATACACAGTCATAATAAAATACTATGTGTAATGTTTACCTTTTTTGTATTCAGGAAATAAGGCTCTATTATCTAGATTTACTCATTCGAATCTTATACGGAGACGGGTTATTATTCATAAAATATTACGACGATACTCTGCTTGTATATGGAACTTGCGCTTTATGTGTATTCTTAATGTTATCGATGGATATCATAGGCATACTCATTTCTGAACGAAAGAAAACATTTGCTGAGTAATTTATTTATATTTACACTTTGTCGCCGAGAGATTAAAACTGTTAAATGTGTTTGTATAGAAATCGGTATGTTACTTTAAACTTTTATTAAATGTCAACTTAAAAAAACATTCGATTATTGTTTGATATATATTATGGAGTAGGTATTCGTATAAGTTTTTTTTTTAATTCAGCCATTCTGTCTTAACAAAAAAACAATATTTACACAAGTAACTAATCAGTACCTACAAGTGTACATCGTTATCGTAATTAAAACCTACTGCAATAAAATAATGTTACTTAAAATTATTTTATTATGTTACTTGGTTTTAAATCAATGTACTAATCGATCCGTCTGACTGGGAATCGAACCCGGGACCCATTGCGCATAAGACCGGTATGGTAACCGTTGCGCCACGCGGGTCGTCAAACCTGATAACTTATTATCCGAAAGTAAAGAAATCTTCTAAAATGTAACTCCTTTTACTATATTAAGATCATGAACAAACTAACATTCACGGACCTTCCAAGAACATTATCTAGAGCTAGTTTGTATAATACATGCAGTGTTAGTTATAAAATGGAAATCCTCGATAAAATGTCAATCACGTTTTCGTTCGAGACTCGATGTCGTGGTGTTTGGATGTGTTATAGAATACAAACGGGGTATACGGATGTGAAGAATAGTACGTACGTATCTGATACCTACTTACATGAAGGCTTTAAATAATTTTGTAAAGTATTGTTTGATTAATTAAGATATTCCTGCCTGTTCTATATATGTATGACTCAGATCTGACCAAGGACAGGTACAATAAACTATGAAATGATGAATTGTGTTTTTTTTAGGTTTGGATGTTTCCTCGTCTTTGTGCATGACGTAGAAATACCAATACAAAGATATTGTATTAAAGATGTTAGGCAGGTACTCGTACGAAAATCATAGGTTAATACTTATACCTTTAAGCTTTAATAATGTAAAGCCAAAAGTTAGCACAAATTAATATTGAGTCTCAAAGTATCTCTCAGCACAGTATGGCCAACAACCTTATTAATTTCCTCAATTACAAAAACGAAATCAGCGGTGATAATGTGATTCGTGTGGATTATCACGTATCAATCTTATCGGTATTGATGCCGCGATGTTTGGTTACTTTTAGAATACCAAGGAGAATACGGACTATGATACGGACGTATAGTATTGTGGGTCACAGACCTCCAATAAACTTTACTTGACAAATGCTGAGCGCACGTCTGTTGAAATGTTCGTTGATCGATGGTCCTGATCTTACTTTTTTGATCGACTTTTTCTCGGGGTGTTTGATATCGGCCAATATTTTACTTTTTTATTGACGAGGAGGAAGCCACGACTTTAAGTTAATATTATAATCGATGCGATCGATCACACTAAAATAATATTAAAATATTTGTAGGAAAGAGTTATCAAAGTTTATAATATTAATAAAATATTGTAGATGTTATTAATATTTCAAAAATTATTTAGCGCAAGTTAGTTGGGATAAAACTTACACACCCAAAAATTTTAAAAATCCCTCAAAAATTAATGTCTCAGGATGGGTTTGGTCTAAGTCTAGTCTTTTTATCCAATAGAACTAGAATATAACTTGCCCAGCAATGGGACAGTACCTAATGAGCTCATGTAGGAGTTAATATGGATGAACATTTACCTACCTGTTAACCATCGGCCATAAGCGTATTTTGTCATGTATGTGACTAAATCATTCGTTGAGTCATTAGATCACCGATGAGTCATGTTCTTAGGTAACTTGAGAACTTGCATGATAACATAATATGGAACATGTAATTAGATCTCCGTAATTTTACACGTATGATATGTAAAGGTAATGAGCCTTACCATACCTTGAACTCAGCATGAATAGTTCTGAGAAATAAATATGACAGTAGTGTAGTCGTACCTGAAGCAAAGTTTCTTTTAACGTGACTTTAGTAAGAGGAAAAACGATACGTCACTAATTATATTCGAATACTTACCTACTTAGTAGGTACTAAATGAACAGTATTTAATGATGCCATACAGCCATATCTCCAATATTCAAATTATATTTTTTAAACACGTCATTTCGGAATCACTGAAATATTCTTTAAAAATAATCCTACAAAACGAATTAACTATTTATTTTTGTCGTTTAAAAACGTTAACATAACCAACAGATTAGAGTTGTAATCTCATTTGATTTTTACTCGCCATTTGCGCTCAGCTCACCATTTTAAAATCAGTGCACAATGGGTTGTTAAAACAACTAGAAACATATAAAATGGCAACACATGCTTCAGATAACTACATCGATTCAGCCGATAAGTGGTCTTATCAGCGCTTTGACCCACATCGCGCATTCCCCACATTCTTACAATATTCGCAATAATTTTATAAGTGCATAGTAAAGTAATTGCCAATTAAATCGAGCAATAACTTGTAATAATGTATGTTATCGATGTTTTCTAATCGTGTTCACTTCACTAATTTTATTACCCGGTTTTAATTAATTGTTGCTAAGTATGTTGTAAAATACGGGTACAATTTAATATTGCAAATGGCAAAATCTAGATGAATTTGATTATCATATTAATTGTGATAATTGTTAATTTACCCATGTTGACTTTACATAACCAACATATCTTTAGGTTAATAGTTACGCCGATAAAGTTCTATTGAAGCGATCTTAGGGATATATTAAGATAATGATGATCATTAAGTTAATGCGATCTTTTCACGTAAGTTGGTACCTACCTATTCATGTTCATATACAAAATATTAAATGTTCGATACAGTTATTCATATTTTATCATAAGGTAATATCGGCATTTGTTCAATATCGATACAGTATCGTTTCTAGTACGTCCAAGTTTTCGAACGTTTGGTACATCGTTGCATCTTTTTCACCAAATTACGACCACGACTGACGTATTTCTTTGTAAATCACTTAAAATGTATACAAGCTAGGCAATTTACTATTCAAACAAGACACTTCATAAACATTAAACACACAAGATATTCAGAGTATTTATAATCAACTAATTAACATCAAGCAACAAACATTGTATCTAAGTACAACTATTTACCTAATCCACAATTAGTTGCTCAAGTAAATAGCAATACGATTGTATTGAGGTCATTGAATCCGTTAGCTTGGGAGCTCATCGTCTCACGAATAACATGCATTCGATATGCATGCGGGTAAAGATACCAGGCGTTTTATGTTATACGGATATAAGGGACTTTCTAGTGCTGATGGACGTGGAAATAAAAATTGTTTTATGCGATAAATAAGCAAATTTTACAGTGTAGCTGATGACGGTTAGTCCCTGTCGTCGATTGAATATGATTGAATGCCGATTTAGAAGTAATCTCAAAAAAGAACGAAATAATCTTAAATAATTACCCGTATAAAGTTTATTTCTAATGGGGATAAGTCTAATGGGGATTGATTAATATATCGATCAAGTTTTTATCACTTTGTATACAAGAATATAACCCTCCCTACGAAACTCATGTTATGCATACTATTTTGGAAATTAACTAATTTAATGTTAAACTCATTCAGTTTAAGCATAGCACATAAAGTTAATCGTATCGTATGTGTTTTGAAATAGGTACATACCTATTTCAAATACCCAATACTCGTAGAATAGACTAATAGGTACATCCTATTAGTCTATTTTACGAGTAACCACGTCGGATAATGCCTAGCGTTGGTATTTCGTATCCGTAGTTTATTTCAAAATTCATGCTGACGCTATGCACGTGCACGTTGACAGCATATGCTAGCACTTTCGACACCAAGACAATGAATGTTTCCGCGGATATGTCTATATACAAATCTTTTCAATTCAACTTAGTAGTTTTCGTTTGATTTTAAACACACAAACAGACAAGAATACTAATATTATAGAATTGTATATGAAAACTGTTTTACATATAATGCGACGTACAGACACGCGAAACTAGTGTTTTTATTATATAAGCAGAAATTGTTACCACAAAATTATTTGACTAATCAGCTTAACCTAAATTAACTTCAGTTGTTGACATTGTCCCTTTGCCACTCGTCCCACAATTTTAAGGATACTTTAGCTTTCAACAGATTTTACAACTCAGCTGTCGAGGGAAGTTGGCTAGTGATGTAACGAATATTCGCATTCGCGAATATTTGCCAAATCTCTGACATTCGCATTCGTAAGAATCGTTTTGTGAATGTATTCGGCAAAAAAGAGGAACTTTTCAATTGTTATGGTTAGTATAAGGATAATTAACTATAGAGAAAATAATAAATCCTTCCTAGTATTGAAAAAAAAACCGAAGTCTACACAATAATGCCTTATGTAAAAAAAACATAATAAATGTTTAATTGTACCTTTTTATTACTAACATTTAACCTGATGCGGTTTAAAGATGGCCCACAAAAATATACTTTTGTGCGCGTCTTGTGAAGGTCATATTCGCATTCGCAAATATTTGAGACATACAATCGCATTCGCAATGTGAAGAATCCAACATTCGTACATCACTAGAAGTTACTAAGGCTTCAAGTTGGGGGTAATAATCAGATAAGACCTACTTGTACGTTGGGCTAAGAGTTGTTCAACTTCATTTTAAGGTTGGCGGACGGACGTAATACCATCAGAAGTACCTATTACTTTAGAAATGATACAAGTAAGATAAGATAAAAGCTAATTGGACGAGATTATTCGTTAAGTAGAAAGTTGTTTGTTGTTGTTAAGTAGAAGGGTGTTTCATATTAGAAATGATAACAACTGTTCTTAGTATTTCTAATTAATGCAATTTTTTAAACTATTTCCTCTCTAAACGTTTCTTTACATAAAATCAATAGGAACTATTTAGTTGGAATAGTTGAAACTCAAAAGTATGTATTTTCCACTTTTTTATTCACAGATTTTACGATTAGGACAAATCACATAGTAACATCGAATTAAATAAGTAACTAGTTAACTAAAATTAAATCAAAAATAGTTTCTCGAAGACAATAACTTTTTTGTTTTATATCAACGTTAACTATTGTTATATCATGAATAGTCAACTTAATTGCCTGTTCATTACGAACTAATTTTAATTATGTCATACGACATTCGTGCCACGCTTATTCGTAACAGTTGTTTGAAACAAAGACGTCTCAGTGTAACAAAGCCTCCTTAATTTTAATCTCCAAATTATATCTAGAAGCGATACGAGGAGTAGCGGTCTCATAACATCAAACCAGTTCTTCCGACAAATCGGTACATTAAATTAGCTACCAATTAAAGACTAAAACGCTGTCTAGATTAAATTCGTGACTACGATAGAGGTCAAGGTGCGTCATGGTGTCTTCTTCAAGATGAACCATTACGTGATATTTACTTACGTTAAAATCCAAAAGAAATCTTTGTCTTACCTGTAAACAAAAAATAATATAAGTATTTTATGTCAATCGATAAACTTAAAATGAATCTAATCAATTTAAACAAAGAAGAAAAATAAACTAAGTAATAAATAAAATCAAAAACCAATTCTTTAGTTGGATTATAAAAAAAACATAAGGAGTCCTATTCAAAATTGATTTATTGTTCGCAAAAATGAGAATCGGTGCAATTAGTATAACAATGTAAAAACACTAAAAAATAAATATTGTAGGTGATTCCTCACTTTTGTCATATTTTTTGTTATAAATGAGCACGAAATAAAAATAATGGTTAAAATAAGCTACTTTGACGTAAACAAATTCGACGTAATGGGCTTTGGCCGAGCTTAGCGGATAGCTAAGATTAGCGATGACGCACAGTAGGCTCGGCTCGGTCTTTACCCCGAACGGACAAAAGCATTGTCTATTCAATCACGGCTCTGATTTAATAGACACGCACGTACTGTTTATCAAAATTTATACGCTTTTCCACAAACTTAAACAAAAAACGCTTTTTAACTTTGTTTTCGTTTTGCGGCGATTCTTCGATATTACTGTACCTATTTGGGATTTTCATACACAAAGGTCAACACGAGGCATGTATAAAGACTATATAGACACGCCCATAGTAAATTTTATCCATTTTTCTATTAAATATAAAAAGGGAAAACACCTTTAAAACTACATTTAATACATACAGGACGTTAAGAGGAGTAGCAATGACATTTCACCCCTCAGGTACTTAGGGTTCCTATAAAACTTTAAAAGCAGTGTTAAGAGCACATCTGTACGACTCGTGTCATTGTACAGGCATTGTTACTGTTACCCCTGTACCCCTGAGTACTAAGTTAGAACAATTCGTTCCTCAATGTTTGTCACACATGACAGAATTCACACCCTTCAAACAGAAGGTGAACTATACCTTCTGTACCTTCTATACCTTATTTGACTTGAATATAAAGATTACTTAAGCGCAAACGTTAGGTATATACAGAAAACAGAACAGTCTCCAGTAGTTATTTCTAGATCGGTAATAGTGTAATTATCTAGTCGTAGAAGTATTCCCTCGTTTATGAACATAGGATTGCTTACTTTAATTAAACGTGCCGCAGCATTGGTTGGGATATTTAGCGCAGTAAAGTTTCACTGCGCTTTCATGCTGGTCTCTTTAAAAGGAAATTGTGGCTAAACCACAATTTATACTGTGGATACAATTATCTAAAATAGAAGCAAGACGGCCTTTCCTATGTAAGATCTTATGGTAAAACGGATTAGGTTACGAGAGATCCTTAACTTTGTGCGTAAAACAAAGGTGCAAATATAGATGCAGTAGCAGTCTTTCATGGTGCATTTCAAACTATCAGCTGGTATGCAAGCGAAACATTTCGGTAATGCAAAACAATATAATACAATGTCTCTATTTGCATATAAATAAGATAAGTGATCTCATTTCATAGTAAGATTACTCTTAGTGTAGGTACATATAGGAATACTCGTATATGCATGCAAATTTAATGCGACACTCCTTATCTTCACTTCGCTGTCAAATAAGCTTTATAATCAGGGACGTATAAATGTTGATCCGCTTTATTAAATACTCCTACTTGGATTTGGTGATACCTGTTCATTTATTCTACAGAAGTATTCATTGTTTGGGCTGCAAGGTCGCTTACAAAGGTATTAGGATTCCAAAACTTCTTTTGGATATTGTGACAGGTGCTCATTTGATCCAGACATTGTCCAAATGGACTGCAAGCCAGTTTCTCTCTTTACACATTGAAATCCATACTCAAAATCTGCCATCTTTTTACAAAAAAGATTTCGCCATCCATGCTACCAGCTGAGGATTTTACGAGTAGAATAAGCGTTTCCGTTGAACCAGAGCAATTCTATTGAAAACGCACATTGTGAGTTCCAATGAACGGCAGAATGGCGGTTAATAATGTCGGCTTGCTTGAAAAGTGCATATTAAAGTGTGGGATTTTTGCATTGTAACTGCCGTAAATAACTTAGGTTGTGGGTGATACGCGGAAGTGGGTGTTCGGGACATTCTAGTTCATGTTTAATTATGTTGTGAACACATTAATTAAATTAGATTAGATAGACTAATGTATGACATTAAAACTACAGAAGGATTAAAACGCTAGATTGTAATATTAAGTATATAGGTATTTTTATATTACAATTGTTTAAGACCTACTGCTAGCCTTGACATCTCTTACAACTTAGAGACTGAAGAATACTCAATCATACTGTATAACGGCGAAATAGATGAACATCGGTTAACATTATGGTTTACTTTGTTTGCATAATCCGGCGCATGCGCACTTAAGAGAGATTAAAATATTTTTCCTTATAATTGGATATCGAATACAACCTAAAATCGACTTTACTTTATTATTTTTATTCGAGACGAGTAACATAAATATGTTTACAACACAGAAATGAAAGAGGCCAATGACCATAAAGCCTAAAGTTTACAGCTCTCCCAAATTGACTCCCGAAACTGGGTTATTTTTATGGTCTTAACCGTTTTTTATGACGTGCGAAACATCATCCAACTCTCGATTTATTAGTCCTGAAAAGTAACTTTTTGTTTGGAAGATAAATTTTAATTACAAAATTTCAGGAGAACTCACGGAGAACTTTGGGAAAGTTTTCATTAAAAGAAAATAAGAATGTACTCATACTCGAACCTACATAGGTACGAACCTACTTAATTCTTTTTTCAATATTAGCAACATACCTAATTGTAATTGAAAATCACTCTAATTCTGATCAAATGAAATTCACTACATCTATAAAAATAACGAGTTTATGATAAATATTTAATATCTCTCTATTTTTTTTTAATATTGAATTTATTTACGCACACAGACAAAAATTAAAAATAGAACTACGAATACTAATACTTACCTATAACTAGTGTTATGTAGTGTATGTGTGTAGTACTAGTGTATGTAGTGTAGTGTGTGTAACATAGTGCATAGGTGTTGTTTATTCCCAAAGAAAATTTATTATACTACAACTTTGCTCGTAAATATTAAGATTGCACATATTTCTAAATACGTTCATAAGAGTACCTACCTACATTGTTTAGTCCTGTGCGGTCGTGAGTTGAGTGTACCGTTCTAAAAGATCTTTGTGAGGATGTATGCAACCGCTTGGAGCTAGGCAAAGGCAAACTTTGTGACAGATGGAGACATAAGACGGAACATACTCCTTTTGTACTAATGCTAGTTTCAAAAGGAAGTGTATACGCTTAGAAGGCATCGGACTTGTGAAGACTATTTGATTTTATATTTTTATAGTAGGCAGTTAAAAACTTAAAACTTATACAAACATTTTAACAGCACTAAGTGTACCTATATCTACCTAAGACAAATGAAAATAACAATGTGGATAAATATTATTGTCCGATTAAACAAGACTTTTTTCATTTCAGATTTATTCGTCCAGATCGTGAAAATATCGTATTGAATCAAATGTCGATTCCGTTAATAAAATTATTATTTAATACGTATATTATTGAGATATTGTAGGTACTAAACTCGAATGTGCCTAAGGCCCCCCATATTGTTAAAGATGGCTGTGTATGGTAGCTTGACGTACAAAAGTAAACAGGTGACCACACAAACGTCGGAAATACGTAGTTTCTACGATGTATAAGCAAGTGCGATGGTGTAGGTAAAGTCAATATACCATCGATTCTGTTGTCCGTAATCGGTACCTCACATCACTATTGTGTTATGTGGACAGCGTTATGCAGACTATATACTACCTACTATGTAATATCTTGTATTTACTAACAAATTTTCAAAATTATTTGTCTTCTTATTTCTATGACCAAGTCCAAGATTTGCAGGACTAAATTTTTATGCAAAATGGTAAGGTTTGTTAGGTCTTAGGAAAAAATCTAATTAAACATATGCATAACTTCGTAAATAATGTACTTTTAACTACCTCACGTTTGAAAACACGATAGTAATCGTAATTATGTCATACCAATTTGTTAGCTTAAGTGTTTATTTAAAGATATTATGCAAGAACACCGAAGTAATTTGTTTCTCAGAAAACAAACAGCTATTACTAATTATTAATAAAGATATGAAATCGACGCTTATGTTAAAATTCCATACGACGTTACTTGTACAGCTGTTGATGTGCTTGGCGTAATTTAAGTCATTAATTTCAGTTAATTTGGTTTTATTGAAACTGCGATTCATGTGTTTTTGAGTATACATTACAATCTGGGCTTAAATTGGTCGAAGTTTTGTTTGTTTAGGGTAAGTTTCAGCGGTGTGTGTGCCTACTTTACCGCACCCTCAGGCCATTATTAAGCCATGAATAATTACGCTTTTAAAACTAAAAAGTAAACCCCCACACTAGGGTTCCCCGTATTATGATATCTGTTGCCATGGATACACTGTACACACACAGATGTGTACACAAACACACGTAAAACAACAAAATAGAAATTAATGTTGAGAATTGAATCCAGACCCTACGACGAGTCAAACATGTATCTAAGTATAGTAACCGCTATGCCTCATCATATAGTCATAACTCATAATATATTTAAATATGAATATGCATAACACAAGTTTTGTTAAGCAAGCACCTTTTGAACTTTGGAAATTGACATTTTAAACAAAAACATGAAATATTCACCAGGTGCTTTGTAAAGGTTGTGAAACCAACAAGTATGGTTATTACAGGATAAAAGAGCTCAATGTTTGTAATGAGTGTAAATAGAACCGTGGAATTTCTTAAGCAGGCGCCAAGATGAATATGTATGACACTGGTGCCTTCGGTTAATGATATTCATACAGCACAGTGAGGGTCTATTCACACGTACCACAACATGGCAGAGCCTCAGCGGACCGCAAACATGGTACAAAATGCCAGCAAGATGCGGTTACGTGTGAATGTCGCAGCTTCTTGTAACTACATTCTGGTCACCTACTACAAAAATGTCTTTATCATAGAATGGCTAATCTTTCAAGCGAGGTGTAGATTGTGGTTGTAATGTGGTTGCGATGTCATCAGTATCGTCGGCATTGTTAATTTAAACTACAATATGTATGATAGGTTTAGGTATCGTATAAAAAAGGTATAAAAAAATTAATATGGTTCGTGTGAATCAAATTATGCATTTTCATACCTTGAGCCGACCCAGGCAGTTGCAATGTATGGTTCTATAACCATAACTATTTACGTGTGAATAGGCACTAAAATAAAATATAAGAAGTATAGCTATAGCTGCTATGTTTTTGAGTTGGAGATACAACCGAATAGATTACCTGATATAAGCACAATGCATTGATATCTGTAATCAATCTCAATTAAGCCTGGAATGAACTTAAATCTGATCACAATGCATTTCCATCCTAGAGGATTAAATTGCTATTTTTTATTAATTATTATACATATTATGGTTTATGCCCTTATCATTTACACAGCGATGTGAACATCACAATTAGGTATATTAAATGATGGTAAGTGGGGCAAAGCGATAACTATATTAAACTAACATGAAGAGACTTCCGGGTTAGATCTAGATCTTACAAAAATCTAAAAAAACACAGTTATACAAATAGATGCATTTTTGTCTTTGGTCCATAGACTTAATATCACGATACCGGAAATCTTGCGAACAGAATTTGAGAACAAAAGACGAAATAGGTCATATTAATAATAATGTAGACGGATCAGAAGATTTGATTTCTATTATAAAAGAAAACAAAAACAATTTTGCCAAGTTCACTACCGTTAACGACTGGTCGAAATTTTTCCTTAAGCTAAAGCTAAGATTGCTCTGCTGAGAAATCTTCATTGTACCAAACACTAAGTGCTAGAAGTGAGTTCCAAGTGCATCTTTAAATATTCGTATGTGAAACGAATATGAAACCCCAAGGCTTAGTTACATAGTCGGACGCATGTGAAATAATTCATATGAAATAATCGTGACATAATTCGATGAGTTACATCACATCTATTGCAGTTTTGCAAACATTTATACCAATAAGGAATCATTAACTCAATTTACACGAGGAAAACAAATAACTATTGTATCTGATGATATTTAAGATAAATGTGGTGTAAAAATAGAACAGTAATAGACCGGTATTGCCTTAAGCGAATCGCGGAGAGTGAAATAATGTAACAACAGGGTCTAAACAGAGAAGTGTTATTTTTATCGTGAAACATAATTACAGCCAATTAAATATTATATTATAATTTAAAATTTTAAAGGATTTAGATAATTTCTCTACGTAAATTTGTAGACGAAATAAACATTAAATAAGGAACTGTCAGATTGTCGCTTAATAGCGTTTTCTTCATTGATAAAACAAGTAATCATTTTTAAGGGCCGCAAAAGTCAAGCTACTTTCAGCATTAACGGTTTAACTGCTTTTCCAAAGGTATAGTGCACACAGTACACATTTAAGTGCCCTTTGAAGCTTCTTTTGCACGCTACATACATTACACGCGAGAAACGCGATGCAGCATTAATGCGGGCGCTAAACCGCGTATTTACCGCGCGTGATGCGACCAACGACAGTGGACAAAACGCGAATAGTCGACATTAAAAGCAGCTAGTCTGATAGGGCCTTAATATATACGCAGATAAATGATTTCAACAAGCGGACAAAGGATTCAAAATATCCATCGAAGTTTACATAACATCTGCAAACAAACACCGCAAGCGGTATTATTCAACTTTGGTAATTTCAATTTGTCGCATTAATCCTGTTATTAACGTTTGAGGTTTGGGCCGACACTCATAAGGCTAAGGCAACTGTACAAACACGATAAGGGAACTCAGCTTTGTGAGGTAAAGTGGAAGTTATAATCATATTGCATACGTAACTAATATTTGGGAACTGATATTTGGTATCTGTACTGGAGGACACCAACTTGCTTTTGTTTTAGGATACATTCGTAGGTATGAGGTATAATGAAGGGAAAATATATATTAATAAGAAGTTTTCAATGAAGAAGGGTAAAGAGTAATAGTAATTCGAAGAGTTACTTCGAAATAACAATATGAGTACATTACGTTATGTTATGTAAATTAGGTAAACCTATATCTATGCACCTCTACATTAGAATACGATATGATATGATACGAACATATATGTGTACAATGTACATTATATCGCAATAAATATTCTACATATATTATTTATGCTTAATATCAATATAACGGGATATTAGCCGAACATAAACCGGTTTTACCTGATAACTGATACTGATAACTTTTTACTGACAAAGAAGACAGTCCCCTGTTTACATTAGCAAACAATAGATGACGTATTGTTTACAGCGGCTATTGACCAGAGTTATTTTAGTCTTACGATACTATGGGCTAGTGAGGTCGCTAATCCCAAGTCCACGACTTGGAACTAATGTGAAATGAATGAACCAGCACAGTTCAGTACACTTCATCTCATCCTCATTGTGGATGTCCGTAAACTCATTGATGTTAAATGCCATCTTAAAACGCTTTCTACAATCATAGCTCAATAGTAGGATTCTCCTGTCGTGGGTAACATACATACATGAACAACCCAGACTGACCCAGAACAGAAATCCAAATTCAGCATTCGGATATCTGTCTGGCCGGAGATGGAACCCGGAACATTGCGTGGTAACCGCTCAGTCTCGCGGGTCATCTTTACGCTGGATTTAACGATATAGTTTCCTGACATACGCCAGAAATGGCTTTATCACCATTATTACTCCTCAAGGACATCTAGGTATAACTGACTCTAAATTGTCCGGAGTCATATCTAAGGCTGACTCTCTCAATATAATCGGAATTTAACTTTCATAAAATACTACCTCATACCGTTAGAATACGTAAATAAGTTGCAACAACTATTTACATAGTTAATAGTTAATTAAAAACGCAATTTCGAATAAACATAAAAGTCTTATGACATTAACGATGACGTTATTTATAATACCTACTAATGTAACGATGCAAAAATAAACGACTAAATTACGCATAAATACACATCGTCAACCCATTACTGTCCCACTGCTGGGCACGTGTCTCCTTTCAGAGTGAGACCGGTTTAAACTTAAATAAATATATTAGGTAAATCTATCATTGCTAACAAAAAAATGAAGCCATTTTTAAAATGGTAGGGCTATAAAAGAGATTATGTGAGGGTAAATAAACAAAGGTACTGATAATACTCTACGCTAGTTTTGTGTGTGCGTATACATGAAAGTAGCATAGTTTTTTGGCTTCTCT
>DWPV01001686.1:0-19669 GCA_018251915.1 Urbanus proteus proteus
ATATAAATCGATTTTAATTATTTTTTTCTTTTTTGTGACTAGGAAGTCGGTTTTATTTTTTTGTTAAAAATTAATTACTTTTTAACGCGGATGAAACCGCGGGCATCAGCCAGTATAAAATAAACATTTACTCGAATAACAATGTACCTAACTATGTTATATTCCTAGGGCGTTACTTATTGCCTAATAATTTAATATCTAATAAATACGTTCAAATGATAGTAGGCGGCAATCAAAGGTAATTAATATTTAGTGTATTTGGCAAATAATAACACGATCGCGCCCACGTAGTTAAAACATACCAACGCCTACAATGAGTCTTGTTTTCTCAACGGATTTTCTCCCAAACAAACGGCGTAAGTCATATTATTATTTATTAAACACAAATTGCCTTCATTGATCTGAGATTGTCAATGAAAACTGCCTTGAGCGAGGAAAGATAAGAAAATGTTTTGTCCAAAAATATCCACGGGTTATTCCACGAAATCGTAGCGAAAAGAAAACCAATTTGAAAACGATATCCGAATAAATTTTATCATCCTAATGATATTAAGAGAATCTTTCTCTAATTCTATTGATATTTTATTTTACGAAACGAAGATTTCTTTGTCATGAGGAGGTTCGAGTTTGGCGAGAGGTTATACTTGTTTTAACTCGAAGCTTGTGTAACAGGCAACATAAAATGTTTTATAAAACATCGAGAGGGTATTTCAGAAACGGGATAGTATGAAGGATTATAGCATGACTTTTGTTAAATTAAAATCAACTTATTAGTTAACTAGCTGATCCCCGCGGTTTCACCCGCGATGAAAAAGTAAAAGGAAATACATATTTAAACATAGGTAACATCCCATGCTGCCGCGAGGGGGCCTGCATGCGTGTGGCTCGCGCGCTAATGCTTTTTTCTAAAATTAAAGTAGCCTATGTTACGCCTTAGACCTTCAGCTATCTGCCAGTGAAAGTCCCGTCAAAATCTGTCTTGCCGTTTAGAAGATTAGCTCAGCCAAACAGACAGATAGACAGACAGACAAAAAAAAATGCTTTTTCGTTATATTTATCGTGTATACGTTTATACGCATTGAGTAAAAAAATGATATTTTGAAATCACAAACAGACACTTCAATTTTATTTATTTGTACCTATAGAAGATGTATAGATGAACAGGAACTGAGCGATTCTCAACGGAACGATTTTGAACGTTATAGTACTTGCTAAGAACGAGCAAGATGTGGAAAGTTCTTCTTCCTGAGCTATTCTCGGAACCCTATGCGGATCCGTAAAAGAGGTACAAAAAAGAGTCTTCAAACCGACGATGTTATGGCGAGTCCTCTGATTTTCGCCGTGACAACGCATGCATGGATATGCAACTGGGTCAAAACAGCGCCAATTAAGAAAATAAATCCGCGTATCGTGAGTACCCGTTACATATTATAGTGTACCCATTCCGCAATAATATAAATTCAATGTCTAGAGTCCTCTGATGTTACTAATGAAACCCAAGAATTTCATCACGCTGCTTCACATGTAAGAATTCTGTAAAAAGATCTGTTTGTTTGCTTAAACTTCTATTCTGGGTTGGGTATTAGGCTTCTATTACACGACGTCAGAACCGGACCGGTGCTGGACCGCAAGCTTCCTGTATATGACGCCTGATACGCACCGGTGGCGCAGCAATACTGTGTATTCATATAAAAATCGCAAAATCGCAAAACGCATCGTGTCTACAAAATGGCGGCGCTGTGGCGGGCCGGTGTCGACGCAGCTGCGGTGCGGTGGCGGTACGGCTCATGAATGATTTGTCATTCGTATACATAAACTTGCGGTACGGCACCGGTAGAAGCCTTATTGTACTTCTCTTTATATTATTTTCATGGCAACAAAATAACGTAAACTCATTCCATACTATCTTTTCATGTTAATTATTTATAAGATTGCGTAGAGAATAACTCTCATCCATTCTTTCTGTTCGCGTTCTAGTAGCTTGTTCAAAACCTTGGGGACAACAATTTACATCTGTAAGAGCACAATGGGTAGTATTTATTGTGTACGTTTCCACAATAAGATTTAGCTTTATTTGTTTTTGTCCATTCACGTTTTAACCTTATTTTATGTTATTAGCTATTTGTTTCGTGCACAAAGTAAATATGAACTAAATGCGGGAAAATTTAAAGGAGGTGAACGAATTATCATCTGATTTTAATTAATATTGACATGATTTTATTGAGTTTTTAATAAAAAATTAATCGTGATAAAACTACTTGAATATCAGAATGCATATATTTTAGCTCGTAATGCATGCTGACTGGTATCCTTTAAACCACTGGTAATTACTATGCATACAACATTCGACACCAAAATCAATATACAACACTAAGAATCGTATCGAAAATCACGTTACAATTATTTCATAATCATCTCGCAATTCTTTTATTTTAAGAATCTCAGCTCTAAGAGCAACGTACACAAGAGTTTCATACTACCGTTCTATTGTTAGCTCCGCGGATCGAAAGCGTAATATATCATTCTTTCTACAGCTGCACATGCAAACATTTAGTTCTGTTTTATGAATCACTAGCCGAAGCCCGCGTATTCGTTCGCACTATAACGTTGGTACTTTGCACCCGTGCGAAGCTTGGACTGGGCTCTAGTTTTGCATAAAATCTTCTTCTTAAATCACTGTGATGAAAACTACATTAAAGTCCGTTTAGAAATGTGAACGTGCAGACGACGGGGAGCGACTATGTTTTATACTGTTGGACAAGAAAGCGAGACAACGCATAGATCACTTTTTGTGAGCACTGTAGAACGTTAATCATCCGACTCAATAAAAATCGTGTACAACTTAATAAAAAATATCGCTAGATTTTCCTTTTCTATATGGAACTAGGAAATGAACATGCCGTCCACCTGATGGTAAGTGACCACTGCCACCCATATACCTACTCACCACACGTTTTAAACCAGAACACAGCAGTGCTTATCACTGCTGTTATTAGAAATTAACCTAGTACGTCCACTCATTGAATTATTACAAGCTCGCTTGTCTAATATTCGTGAAAACTTTAATAACAACATTAAAAAGTTATGACGTGCTTTTTGTTATAATTATATCATTTTATGAATAATAAATATAATCATAGTATTAGTATCTACAACTAACAGGAAAACAATTTATGGAATAATATTATAGCAGATGAATACAATAAAAAAATAGTAAAAATATATTAGTGCAAAAAAATGTTACCTATTAGGAGTCTGTTTTCATACTTCGTCTATGTTACTCAAGTACGATTTATTGTATTTCTGAAGAAATATTGTTGATGTTCTGTTGTCACATAAAACTTTTTTACGACAAAGCTGTGTTCACACTTCGTTCGTGTAAGTCGTGATTTATTAAATGACGATATAGGGTTCATTAAACGGTAGCATCGATGTTACATACTTGGATGTAATCCACCTAAAGGTAAGTGGTCACTACTGCCCATACTACTAAGGACTAAGTTGGAACGCCTCGAATAACTATGTTTTCCTCAGCTCACCCATCAAGCAAAAACTTAGCAGCACTAATGATTAATGGTAGTCTAGTGTCTATATTTTATTGTCTCTATTGTTCCAAAAGATAAAATATTTTGGATACCCACAATACATGTTTTGCTGTTACAGAAAAGGGAAACGTCAGTTTGTTTATTTTCATTGAAATTAATCAACCCTCTTCACATAAGTACGGATCTATGGTCAAGTAATTGTATATGTAGGTAAGTATTTAATATAATACAACAAACATACGTATACTTCGTCTCATACATTTAAAAATTAACACGGATTTAAATTTTAAAAATATCCTAAAACTAAACTAAACATCTAATAAA
The DNA here is from genome assembly GCA_018251915.1 of Urbanus proteus proteus. Lineage (NCBI taxonomy): Eukaryota > Metazoa > Arthropoda > Insecta > Lepidoptera > Hesperiidae > Urbanus > Urbanus proteus. The sequence continues at coordinate 3,870 of DWPV01001686.1, forward strand.
CTTTCCACTCGAATTAAAGCCGATTCGATTCTGAACTTCAGTAGAAGATCTAAAATAACGTGACAACTGACAACCTTAAGTAAGAGTACCCGCAAACTGCAGACATTTTATCAGCCGATAGTTGGGTCGTTGTCATAATAAGTAATAGAGAGGTATGCATACGCACCCATTACAGCGATTTAGTATCGACATAGTTCTCCATACTTATTAAGAAAAAACCTAACTATCGGCCGATAAAAAGTCTGCAGTTTGCGGATACTGTAATTCATCAATTTACTCATTTCTTTTACGTTTACAGGTTAGGTTAGGTTAGGTTATTAGGTTATTGTGAACATATTGATGAATTTAGAAGAAGATGAGTTTCTGTTCTTGGCCTGAGTGTCTGGGTGTTTGTGTATTAGTATTGTGTGTATTGCCTCCACGACACAGGAGAAAATAGTGTGGGGTTAGAGTAGAGGGCTAGAAAAATCTATACAAATAAATAAAATTGAAGAGTCTGTTTGTGATTTCAAAATATAATTTTTTTACTCAATGCATATGAAAGTATACACGATACCTATAACGAAAATGCAATTAAAAAATTTTTTGTCTGTCTGTCTGTCTGTGTGTCTATCTGTTTAAATATGTATTCTTTTTTTACTTTTTAAACGCGGGTGAAACTGCGGGGTTCAGCTAGTTAAAAATAATCAGAATGGCAATTCAAGCATGAGAGAAATGGCTCTTCCAGCAAATCTTATTATCAGCAAAAGGTAAGGGACTTCATTTAGACGGAATTACTTCTGGGGTCATAAGTGCGAAGTGATTATAACCACAGCCCTTTCATGTCTCATTATAAGTTGGTGTGATCGTAAATCACGTAGGGTTGAAGGGACATGGACGAGTGATGGATTAGAGGAAATCCGTTAGATAAATATGCTTGAAGTAGCTTATTTAAATTAAATAGTCAGTCCGGTCTAAAGTGAATAAAATATCTAGGTTGACACGTGTACTTGTTTTATAATGTTTTATAGCAAAACGTGATATACATGCGATTTTTCTAAAACTATTGCAGGCGTTAGAATAATTTGTACGTAATTTTTAGTTATCGATAGTTTTCGTTAGTGTAATAAAGAATATCATTGTTTGTAATAATTGTGTATTCTTATTTAGAACAAAAACTCTATTTCGTAGATGTGACGATGGGTTTAAGCAATTTACTAGGTGGGAGGATGTTGAACGCCTTTTTCTTTTAGAAATCGCCACCTTGCCTATTAAATTATATTAAATTAGTAACTAAGAGACACATTTTTACACTCATAGCCCCACAGTAGGATTTTCTTCTGTGGCACAAAGACGAATACACAAACATCCAGACCAGCGCAGAGATCTAAACTCATTATTCAGATATCTGACTGGCTGGGAATCGAACCCAGGACCTACAGCTCGTCAAATTGATAAGGTAACCGCTCCGCCACGGGGGTCGTCGAAGTATCGAGCTATATATTAGACCAATCCGAATAATACACACATTTGCTAAAACATCAAGAGCAATAGAATTTGAAGCACCGGTGGAGTTCCCAAACGCGTACAATCTACGACAAAGAGTTTAGAATGAGAATCTTGTGTGCTATTGTTGAAAATTTTCGTACATAAAATAGTACCTACCTAAAACATCCGTTATATTTTGCCCAACAAAGCGCATTATCCTGAAAGATTCTTTTTGTGTTTTATCCAAAAGATTCGCCTAACATTACTTAGGTAACAATTGTTACCTTATTGCGAGAAAAACGCTAAGGTTTTTGAGTAATCCTGGCGGAAAAACTTCACAATGAACTCGGCAACTTCTTACTGAAAGATAAATTGTTCTTGTTTTGGCATCAGAAATCGTATTTTACAAAGCGCAAAGTAAAATATGTAACAAGTAAAATTTCGGTGTAATACTTTCAGTATAAGGCATTTAGCCAACTTTAGTTTTAATTGAAGACTAAGTGGTTTATTTTTTAATGGCCAATTTTGTCTGGACGCAAAAAATGCTGTTTTGGTCTGTAGGTTATGGTAAGGGAGAGATACTTATCTGAGACGTTCTAACTTAGTGCTCAGGGGTAACAACGCGTCTGTGGTCAATCTCAGGTAGGACCTTGATCTTATCTTGTGTAGATTACAGATGTCCAGGGGCGGCAGTGATCACTTATCACCAGGTAGACGGTATCGTTAGTTACTTCATTGTTGTAAAACGATCCTCTAATAAATAAGTATCAGGTCCATACATTTTGTCGGTAACAATTTATTTCACGAAATCACTGAGGAAAAAGCAACTGTCAAATAGTTAAAGGCCTTACAAAAAGTGCCCTTAAAGCTTGTGAAAACTAATTTAAGTTAAGAAGCGGTTTAGTAACTCCGTTTTTTCTAATTAAAGTAGCCTATTTTAAGGTCCGTTTTCTCCCTATTTAAATTATAATCAATTTTTTATTGATTGTACTCATTGTCTCCCTGCTGGCCATGGGTCTTTTTTCAGTATAAAAGGGACTTTAGGCCAAAGTCCACCGTGCTGGCCAAGTACTCGTTAAAACAAGTGATCATTCGCACCCTCGATTGAGATACCGAGTATCAGTCATTAGTCATCGTCAACCCATTATTGTCCCATAGCTGGACACGGGCCTCTTCTCATAGAATGATTTAGGCATTTGTCCACCGCACTGGCCAAGTGCGAATTGGTGGACTTCACACATTTTTTTTAACTTTTAGAAACTCTCAGGTGTGCAGATTTCCTCAAGATGTTTTACTTCACCGTTAAAGCAAATATTAATAAGTCTTTAATACGTACATAAAAAAGAGGTGCGTGCCTGGGATGTGAACATCGAAACCCCCTATTAAGAAAGAGCTCAAGTTTCAACCATTAAACTATCATTGCTCTATAAATATGTACTTATTGTTGCTAAATACATAGCATTACTCACTGATGATAAATTAAAAATTATCTTTGCAAAAAATTAATAAAGTGACCTATGTATGTTAAAATAACTATTAGGGTCGTAGCTCACTTATACGGCACCACTCCCACTCAACCAAAGTATAAGGATTCCAATATGAACTTAACGTTGTGCTATTTAGATGCACTTTACAGTAACAACATAAATTAGCAGACAGCGCTTACCGCGGTCTTAACGCGCTTTGTGAACACTGTAAAGTGCAGCTAAAACGCACGACATTAAGTTCATATTGGAATCATTATACTTTGGTTCTGTGGGAGCGGTGCCGTATAAGTGAGCTACGACCTTAAGTCTGGAAAAAAATGCTTGCGGTAAGGTTGCCCTTGAATAATATAATATTATATTATGTCTTCTTGACATTCTTAAGCCTCTTTCATATACTGAATATGAACAGATTATTCCCTCCAGAATAATAAACCTTTTAGTTAGATATTTCAAAGGACCCATGTCAAGGAACGTGGAGGCTTTATTAAAAAAGTTGAAGGTAGTTTTGTTACTCTTGACGCACCCTCCTTATGTTTCCGTCTTTGAGGTATGATCTTTGGAAAGAAAGTGGCGTGATTCAAATCAAAGTGAGGGATAACAAAGTTCGTTATAATAAAGAAATATGAAGAAAAAATGACACGGATATGTTGTGGAAACAAGCGATATGTTTTTTTGTGTGCTCATTGGTCATATGTGGTTTATCCTAGTCCTAATACTGAATAAATCAAAAAATAAAGGGTAAGTTCGATAACCCTCAGCGGTAAAATATTTTATATCTATGTACATTATAATAAGAAGGTAACTCGCGCTCCCTGTCTGTATGTTTAAACATAGTTGGCACCAAAACTATAGAATTTAAGTCATGAGAATGCAATTATCATCATACGTATCTTTACTTATTGTTTAGGCTTTGTTTCATTAAAATCGATCCACTCTATCAAAAGTAAGATCACCTACGAACGTGAACAAAATAGTTCTATTGTAGTGGACTAGATGGCGTTATTGTGCAAACATCACTGATTCCGACCAAAGTTCGCCTGATCAGCTATTATTTTAATATTTTTTGTGTAAAATATAATAAAATAACTTAGTAAACACCATTTTTCTTTACCCGTCTACTTAGTACACTGCAGTACTATCTCATTTTTCATTTTGATTGAACTTATGCCAAAATGTAAAGATATGTTTAATAAATTTGCTTTCAGAATACATAATAGCTAAAGTTTCAATTGCTTAAGATTTTTTCACTGCACTCCGTACTGTAAAACTTTCTGTTTAACGTTAAAATATCCATCATGTAGGCAGGTCTTATTTTTTATGATAAAGCGAAACAGTCTGACAAATTATAATACAAAAATATTTTACTTACTAATACCAGTACTTACTAACTTTAAGCGATTCATGTATGGAATTTTAATGAAAATAAAATTATGATTAAAGCTTTCAACAAACTTCTAACTACATATAAATAACCTAATAAAGAGAAATTTATCAAAAAATAATCTCCATCTGTAAATTCATTAAACTTCTAATCCCAAAACTCCTTAAATAAGCTCATTTTAATAAAAATCTTAAAACAATTGTTTTTTTTATTATGTCTCGCTGTTTATCAAGATATGCACGCTACAAACGAGTGAAGCCGCGCGAAGAAGCTCGTAAATAATAATTTTAATATAACTTAAAGCCGCACTCAATATTAATAAATCATCAAAGTTTAAATTGCAAAGCCGCATCAAGTTAATTGAACCAATTAATAATTTGTTCCAAAATCTGATAACAAAAGCAAACACAAGTTTATAATGTCGTCGACACCTGAACACGGGTGGAATATCAAGCGAAGATTAATTTGAATTCTTCGGGAGTTTATCGAGGTTTGGAGAATATTCACACCTATTAATTGCTAAGGAGCTGACGAAATTGGGGAAGTGATAAAATTCCTCGTTAACACTAATGCATTTTTTTTTTCAAAATCTCGTGAACGTACATTCACAGCAAAACATTATTCTAGTTCCCATTTTATTTGAATCCGTCAGTATGTATCTATCTTTTTGATATTGCTATTGGTTCGTATTTTTCTATCCCGAGCTCATCTTGCCTTCGGAACTATAACATTGGAGACAATTTAATCTTGCTAGTATTAATTTCTCAACTACTCGTATTTTCGTTTTTGCCGGATCTTATTCATTCGGGAAGCAATAGAATTCCGAGCATAGTGCAGCTGTATCTTGTTTTTTCTGGATTTTAAGTCTTGTAAGTCGATGTCGTCGTCAACCCATTATCATCCCACTGCTGGGTCACTCTTCTCACTGTGAAAGGGATTTAGGCCTTAGTCCACCGCGCTGGCCCAGTGCACATTGGTAGACTTCACACACCTTTGAGAACTTTTTAGAAACTCTCAAGTATAGCTTTCTTCGCGATATTTTCCTTCACCGTTAAAGCAAGTGATGATTAATTCTTAATACGCACATAAATCAGAGGTGCGTGCCTGGGATTTGAACTTCAGACCCCCAGATTGAGAGTCCAAGTTTCAATCATAAGGCTATCACTGCTCAATCTTGTAAATACATACCTACGTGTAAATTGACATTACTTACAATCGAAATGTTGATAAAAACTCAAAAGAATTATATAAGTACCTATAAATTTCCTTCCAACCTATAAATGTTTTATTTTATTATAAATTCTTGAAACGTATCATATTTTAACTTTAAGTGTACGTTATTGTCTAATTTATTATTGTACTCAATCTTGGCAACGTTACTATGTCGTTGTATTTTCAATTCACGTAAAGAGGTCGCCAAAAATTTGCAAATATCCATTGCATTTTTATGCCAAGAATGTTTGTAAATGCATCTATGTAAGCAAAAAGCTGTTTTACTAAGTTTAGGATAAAAGTTTATTGGCGTAACTTCATAATTAACAGAAGCTGATAAAAATAGTCTAATCATGACAATGCGTTGTGTTACAAAGACTCCTATTGGAATTATTCTAGGTCTATCTATAATTTTATTTTTATTTCTTTATTTCCATAATCCACAGCTCTTAGGTTTACGGAAGTACAACATGACTAATATGGTAACACTCACAGCCAATTACGGATTTACATTTTTATGTGGTACAAAAAATTTAATTGTCCAATTAGTTAATGTTTTTTGTGGTACCGGTCTTGTCACAGGAAGCGACTAAGGGGACAAAACTTCAAAACATGAGCAGTAGCGTCTTTCCGTGTAAATTGAACATCTACTACGGTCACCATCAAGCATGGCACGCGCCATGACTATTGCCATAAATCCCGTTAAAGGAAGCCTACATTCAGCAGTATTTGAAAAGGCTTATGCATAAATGAAATCAGCACTCAGACAGTGCAGTTGACCATCCCCTTAAATTTTCTCATTTTGAGTGGAGACCTAAATTCACCAGGGAGATGAAAATTGGTCGATGATCACAATGATATAATGCATATTAGATATTAAGAATCGTCTTAAGACTTTATTATGTCCAATAGTAATAAATCATCCTTATTTCCAGCAAAACTTCTTATGTTCGCAGCTTTCAAGAAAATGTCTTCACAATTTTATTCTCTTGCAACAATCAGCTTAAATTTAACATTTTGCACTTCCACACTGTTTTATCTTCTAGAAAGATTATTTTAATGACTTCACTTGTTATTCTGCATTTTGTACGTCCAACTTATGCAAATACGTGTTCTTTAAGTGTAAAGTTGTGCGCTTTTGAGAAATTTGTTGAGCAAAGTTGCAAAATAAGGCTTACTAGACTAATTTGTCGTGACTTTTGAAGAAAATAAGAAATTTTACTCACGTGACAAGATTGAGTAGTGCTCCTGTGTTCTAGTTTGAAGAGACGTAAGGGAGACATACTTATCCGACGTGGTCCAAATTAGTCCTCTGAGGTAGCAAAGCATCTCTGCCCGATCTCAGGTAGGCCTATAACCTAATTTGGGGTAGAGGCGTTCATGGATTAATATCCTAGATTCAAATCCTATATGTAGGTATCGTAGATAGATACTCTTTTGCCACGTGACTTCATTTCTTTATTTGCGTTATACAAATTAAGTAATAACGGTTACCATGTTGATTTATCACACGCAGGCTTACATCATAATTGTGGATTTGAATTCCACGTACAAAAACGAATACTCAATAACTCGGATATTTCTGACACTAACGACGCAGGAAAGATTCCGTATGAATCTTTTGTTTTTTGGAATCTGATTTGAATGAAATTGGTTTTTTTTTTGGTTTGTTGTTTTGTTTGTCTTTTCTTTCAGTTTCCTTTCCTTGCATAGTAAAAGATAAGATTAGAGTACTCATTTATTTTGAAAGAGTAATATCCATACGTTACTCTTTCAAAACAATATAGAAAACTCAAAACAATATATAAAAAGAGTAGAACTGTAGAAGATACAACATTCTTAGAATTGTGGTATCAGCTCTGTATCTTATCCGAATATATGTAACGTTTCTCCAAATTTTGTTAACACATTGTAAACGTGTATTGTGCTCCTTAAACAAAATTAACCTTTGCCAGCACCGTGTTCACTTTGAAATGCTTACTAAGCCCCTTGTTTCATGCTGACAAGGATTAGCGGTAAGAGACAATGAAATACCATCTCGGAACCCTTCCAGAGAACAGTGATATGCAATATTCCGGAAACATTGGATGATCTACAAATGCACCCTTAACTCTCATTTTAACTTTTGAAGGGATCACAGCCCTCTAAAAAGGGATAATTTCGTTAAATGACAATAATAAAGCAGCAACAACTTTATAACGCGAAAAAAATTAAACATAAAGTAAACAGTATAACATATTTTATGCATTAAAAACTTACTGTAAAAATAATTATAGATATTGATTTTGTATGCAATTCACATACCGTGTTGTAGTAAGTGAAATAATCATAAAAAAATTATGTGAAAAACCGAATTGAGACGCAGTTTCAATGAATTTTATGACTGCACAAATAATATAATTATCAAAGTAGCATGCCAAGCCAATTAATATTAAGAAATTACTACTGCACATAAACATATGTGGTACTGTAGGATTATCTTACGTAGTCTGTGTCCTGAGTTGTAACTACACGACATCTCAGGACTGAGTTAGAACATCTCACGTTGCTTCGTGTATTATTATTAATAATAAATAATTACTATCTCTTAACTGGCCACGAATAATATAACAGCAGTGTTTAGCTCTGCTGTGTTCTGGTCTAAAGGGTGTGGTAAGGGAGACATAATTAACCGAGGCGTTCCAACTAAGTCCTCAGGGGTAGCATCTGTGGTCAACCTCAGGTATGATCTTGATATTGGCGGCAGTGGCCACTTACCGTCAGGTGGACTGGTTGCTCGTTTGCTACTTCCATCATATAAAAAGAATTATTAGCCTACACGTACCTTTAAGAACGTTTTTTTTGCTTAATCGTAATAGCTTCATTATTATTAGTAAGGCAATTAAATTGCTATCAGTGAGACAAGTCTATAATTCTGAGCAACGCATTCTTACGTCTAATCCTCCTTCAACACAAAATTACTTAGGTCTCGAAACATTTAATATTAAGGGCACCTCCAAACGTTGTTTGAACGGGTTATATAAAACCTACTTAAATCGGTTCCTTCTATTCAAATAGTATTTCAATTTCGTAACAGAATATATTAATTCAACAGTTCAATTATAATACGCTATTAATCAGTATTCATGGAGTCGATTTATGTATAAAATAGGATAAATTTTTTTTTCGTCGCAAATGCGTAAGTGCCCTAAGTACAAATTGAAGTTGAGCAAGTTGCTCGTACATTGCTAGCTTTATTAACCACTAGCTGATCCCCGCGATTTCATCCGCGTAAAAGAAATAAAAAGACATACATAGGTATATATTTAAACATAAGTGATACCCAGCGCTCCCGCTACAACGTGCGCGTGCATGTGGAGCGCGCGCTATTGGATTTTTCAAAAATGAGAGCTTAGACCTTAGACCTCGGCTATTTTCCAGTTAAAGTCCCGTTAAAATCGGTCCAGCCGTTTAGGATATTACTTCAGCCAAAAAGACAGACAGGCAAAAAATAATTGCATATATGTTATAGGTATCATGTATACTTTTATATGCATGAGTAAAAAGTTTTTATTTTGAAATCGCAAATAGACACTTCAATTTTATTTATTTGTATAGATTGGGCCAATAGAAACGTCTCCTAAAGCCGCTTAGCAGGAAATTGTCCCAGGTTAACTAGATGAGTAATTAATTTAAACTAGGAAAATAAATTCTAAATATAGTTCCTACGTAAAATTTATAACCTTATTTTAAAATATTTAAAATAAGATTCGTGTCAAATGAAATGACGATAAGTAAAGCGTAACTATTTTAACTTTAGGTAACAAAACCGAGATATTTTGGTCGTTAAAATGACAATATTCTGTCTTGTCATTGTCCATTTTGCAATAAGCTTTGAAAGCGACCAGATTACAATGATCTCTTGGTATAATTTCTTCTTGTAAAGTAGTTCACTTGATGAATGACAAAATATAAACAGACACAGATAACAATCGTGAAACATAAAAGTTATTTTTATAATAAAATCGAAGTAGCAAACGAAGATGTAGTCCGGCTGATGGTACATGATCAATGTGACTTCTACAATCAATCAAGATAAAAGCCTTAACATAGATTGATCACAGATGAGTTGCTTCCCCTGAGGACTAAGATGGAATGCCTCGGATATGTACCTATGTCTCTCTTATAACCCTTCACATCAGAACACAAGACTAGTGATCAATCTTCTTCAAAAATCACGACAATTTAGCCGAGTAAGACTTACGGAGTTTTTAAGGTTTCTTTAATCAAACTCCAGTCGATAGTATTTTGTTATATGATGGAAATAGCATGTTGCCCATCTAATAGTAAGTAACCACTGCCGCCCATGGACATCTACAGTCAACACCTGAAGGTGGTAGAACCCCATGTAATTCGACTCCCGCCACACCTATTTCTGCCTTATAATAGTGCCTATGCAGTGTTAAGCACTGCTGAGTTCTGCCTTGAAGGGTGTGGTCAGGGAGATAGACTTATCCGAGGCGTTCCATCTCAGTCCTCCATAATTACCACTGAGTAATACTTTTTACTGATAAAAAGTATTATTACTAATCAGTATGCCGTATCCTGCCCACAATAACTTCAAGAGATCTTAAATAAATGGATGGTTTAGTTTAGTTATCAAATTTACAACCAGATCGTAAAACGTAATGCGTAAGATAACGGGTAATTATTTAAAAGGAAATTCCTACACTTCTAACTGAATATTTTTTACAACTTAGCTTTGAGAATTTATTATGTGGATAAGATTTACTATAAGAAGAAAAAAACAAGCGTAGGGTACATATTTAAAAATAGGGATTTTTACAAATATTTTTGTCCATTTTTTACTTAAGATAGAAGTAGCTGTCGGTCATCGAGCATACATGCCACTTGAAGTAATTACGTAATTACCTGCTGCCACGTAAATGTTAAAAACGTATTTTAAAAATAGAATGTAAAAAGAAATAAGTGCCAGACTATCAATAAAAGCAAAGAAAAGAGAACATTCAGAATCCAAAACAAACGTTTAGGGGCTGTATAGAGCTAATACACTTTCCTAGTTGAATGATTGCTGTTCTAAATGTACCTAGTATGTTAAGTAAGGCAAACCTTGGCTTAGTGAAACGTAAGTAGTAGGCTTTCGAAAGATAGGTAAGTCACGCGGGGATACCGCGTGGCTATGAACGGGCCCCCATCGCCCCCAGCAAGTTACAGCACGTGTTTATAGACTAAAATGTATGTAAACTGTAAACTTACTGTATATATTTTTAACCTATACATACTGACCTTTATTTGAACAGATTTTTATGAGCATATAATTTCAAAAATGTTCACACGTAATGTTATGAATGGAATAGTATTGAATTACTAGTTTTAAAACTGCTTAAAACCAGTTTCAGTTTTCAGGCACTTTTAAACACATTTTAAAAAATAATGTAGCCTATGTCACTATGACATGTCACGAAACCAATGACACCTCGATGTTAACATCCGTCAAGCCATTTAGGATGTAGGGTGTGCAAAGAAATGTACATGCATACATACGCTCGAAAATTACCCTCCTTCTGAAGCAATCGGGTAATTAAAATACATAATCATATCTTAAAAACAATTAAACAAAAACATACATCCGAACATAGTACCTCCTCCTTTTCGAAGTCGGTAAAAACTGATCTATACATCGCTCACATTCATACAACTGAAGTGTTTCGCAATTGAGCGCGCCGCTATAATGTATCGCTAAATCTGTCGCTAGAAAACGCTAGGCTAATTGTAGGCTACAAGAATAATATTCATTCCTATAGGAATTAAATATTTTTTACGAACCAGAAATACATAGTCATGTACTACAAAGAAAACTTATCTATATGTCACTCACATCCATACAACTGAAGTGTTTCGCAATTGAGCGCACCGCTATAATGTATCGCTAAATCTGTCGCATCGTTACTTCGCTTGCGTACTACCTATTTTTACATTTTTTATGTTTATTATCGCTAAATATAAAGAATATAAAAGATTAAGATAACTGTAGGCTACAAGATTTGAATTTGAATATCTTACAAAGAAAAACTGATCTAAATGTCACTCAGATCCATACAACTGAAGTACGAGTATTGTTTCACAATTGAGCGCACCGGTATAATGTATCGCTAAATCTATCGCTACAAGGATAGGCTAGGCTTTCACTCTCATATGAATCAAGTTTTTTTTTTTACAAACTAGATATACATAATCATGTCTTACAAAGAAAAACTGATCTATACGTCGCTCACATCCATACAACTGAAGTGCTTTGCAATTGAGCGCACCGGTATAATGTATCGCTAAATCTGTCGCATCGTTACTTCACTTGTGCATTGCCTGTTCTTTTTACATTATTCTTTTTTAATATCGCTAAATATAAGAAATATAACGTATAAGATAACTCTAGGTTACAAGGTTAATATTCACTCCTATAGGAGTCAAAACATTTTTTGCGAACTAGAAATAGATAATCATGTTCTACAAAGAAAACTTATCTATACGTCGCCCACATCCATCCAACTGAAGTGTTTCGCAATTGAGCGCACCGCTATAATGTATCGCTAAATCTGTCGCATCGTTACTTCGCGTGTGTTCGCTTCCAAGATGGCCTCATTGAAACTCCTTCTTATATCGTGCTTTATCTTGTATTTTACTGAACCAAGTCTCTGCAGACCACCAAAAGGTTTGTTTATTATTATTAATATCAATAATTTTCCTCATATATAACTTGGTTATAAGAAAGAAGTAAAAGCTTTTCCGTGTTTCTCTGCACCTTTTTGCATTAACATTTATTCTTTTCCTATATTTGTGATGTTTGTAGAGTATTGTGGAGCATTAGAACAAGAGTCATGCATAATTTGCTATTTCTCTATTATTTTTTAAATTTTATAGACGACATCTTATGAAATTTGTTTGTGTACTAAATTTACACGTATTATGGATGCGTATTTATTTATTTTATTTTATTTTTATTTTTATTATTATTATTAAACAAAACGCGAATTCTTGGATCTCAGAATATAGAGCGATATTGTGTTTTAATAAATGCCTAAGTTGACAATTTCGCTGATATTTTTTTCACGTACGAAGAAAGGGTGCTTATTGTTCAGACTTTACGTTGCCTAAAGGTGCGTTTATATTGTTGTATCCACCATACCTTGGATGACGATAACGTACTTTAAACTTGTTACTTAAAGAGGTCATATGATATTCAACAACTCGCTTACATAATCAAATAAAGATATATCTTCTTTAGTGCATAAAGGGGGAAAATTGTTCAATTTTTTGCGAACTTTTTAATCCGGTGGTATTACACCATTTTGTAGCCATATTACGAAATAATAAAGATTTGATTAGACAAAAAACTACTGTAAAAGAAGTGAAGTCTTTCCCAAAATATTGTGACTAAATTTACGACGGAGAAAACAGTGGTAATGTCGTTGACTAATTAACAGAGAAGACCTGAAAATAGTAGTTCAAGTGCACAATAATAGTAATATGGTATGGTGCGTGATATTTTTTTTATGCATCCATCGCCATTATGTCTGTAAGAGCTGGGCCAGACAGCACGCGCGAGTGCGGCGTGACGTACTCATACATATAGGATCTTATTCTATTGTCCATTGTAGGCATGCGGGAGCGGCGAGCGTTTTCCATACGTTTAAGTCACCGCGCCGCTCCCGCGCCGCACCCGCGCGTGCAGTCTGGCCAATCACTAAGAATGTGAAATATTTAACACAGCATCTGCATCGCATCTGGACGACACAGTCCACCGTGTTGTCCAGATACGGATTGGTAGCCTTTACACACCCATTCTTAAGATCTTTTCAGAAAACTCTGAAGGGAGTAATTTCAAGAATTTTTAGCTAGTTTGAGCTATTAATATGAACGCGCCTTTAAGATATTGAAATTGAATAAGGCTCATGAGTGTTATTGTTGTCGTTCAGCAAACTTTCCGAAAGGTGTGATAGGAATTATATTGCGCAAAATTGTATACACCTCCCGAATATTAAGTGTCTTTTTTATATTTTTGTTGGATTTTTTATGTTAAGTGTTTAAATTGCGTGTGGCGTATTACCATCATCTTTATACATATTTTATTCTGATTACCGGATATTCTTTGAAAATAAGAAACTAAGACGTAGTGGTTTGACGACCCGAATGGCGCAATGGTTAACATGCCGGACCGCTTATCCGAGGGTCCTGGGTTCGATTCCCAGCGAGGCGGAAATTTGAATGATGAGTTTAAATTTCCGTTCTTGGTCTGGGTGTGTGTCCTTGTCTTGTGTGTTGTCCATGGCACCCACGACACAGGAGAAAATCCTACTATGGGGCTATGAGTGTGAAGCGTTATTTATTTATTTATTTATAATTCTTGGTGGCATCGAATGTCCATACTTATTTCTTAGCAATGTCAGCCATATGAAGCGCGGCTATGTTTTGTTTTAAAAGAAACAAAAATACGAAGCATTCCAACTTGGTCTTCGGGGCTTGTTAGCCTAATCCTAATCTGCTTCTAATAGACCTAATCCTATTCAGGGTTGTTTACAGATGTATGGACAATAGAAGACATTTACCAAATTATGCAATCTTGTAATCTAGTTCTAATTAGAACTACTTTTGGAGCCGGCTATCAATGTCAGATGTAATTAGTTTATTTTTATTTATTTATTCCAGATGGAAGAGCTCCTGCACCGTTGTTTCATATCTGCAATAATGTAAAATCAGACACCGCCTTAAAAAGTCAAGCAGTAAGTACAAGTTTCTTCCGCCCCTAACGTTTGTGTTACAGTCTACACTCTACGCGTTTGGAGTTGCGGGAAACAGCTAGTTTTGAATAATATGGGCAGAATTTGGTCTAATTTTAGATCCCAATACTTTAGGAGGCCTATATTTGTGCAAGAATTTAACCCTGTGTAAATGTATTCATATTCACGTTTTTGGTATGATTTTATATTTTAAAGCTAAAGCAAATAGTTTAGTAAATTCATCATTATTGAACCTAATTTTTTATATCCATTGATTCTTTCAAAAAGTGTAGTGTTTTGCTTAAATTAATTTTAAATAAACATAATTATCGAGAGATCGAAGCTGTATTCTCGAACATCAATTTTTTTGTATATCATGAAAGTAGCAAAAGAGCAATCAGTCCACCATGGCCACTGCCGCCCATGGATATCTGTAATCAACCCCAAGTATCACAGTCCTATCTGGGATCAGCCACAGAGGCGTCGCTACCCCTGAGGACCAAATTGGAACGCATCGAATAATGATGTCGACACCCTTCAAACCAAAACACAGCAGCGCTGAACACTGCTGTTATGAGGCAGTAATAGGTGTGGCGGTGTTGCTATCCGAGTCGAACCACATGGGTTTTACCACCTTTAAAAATAAATTTTAATTTGCTGACAGTCAAAATTGATTTATCACTAACGGATAGAAATAAAATTTATACACACAAAATTATTTGATTTGACTAAACGCTAAAATCAGATTGACTTTTATATTTGTTATACTTTAGCAAAGTCAGCCTTTTCAAATAAAAAATAAAGGTAACTACGCATCGCCTGAAGTAGTTCAATCTTTCATTTACGATTACGACTTTATACCCTGAAACAAGGATTCCCAAACTTTGATTTACTGCGACTAAATTGTATTCTTTGCGATTCTTTCAACGTAGCTACTTTTATATAGCTCTAAAAGTCATTAATAGTTCTTTTATATTCAACCAATTTAAAATAGTATAGAAGCTATATTTAAAATAGTATAGAAGAATGGTTATTTCTAGATGTATTTAAACATAAATGCAATTCATTAAACAGATGAAAATTATCTTTTCAGATTCAAATGTGAAATAGTCGCAAAATTTAGCATTTATATGTTGTAAAACTATATATAGTTTTTCGCAACACCTATCGGATAATACTGTTATTCCTCGGAACATCACTATGGACAGTTTGGGAATCCGTGTCCTAGAACGTGTCTACTTTGAAGGTGTTTGTCCCTTTACACTATCGTATAATAAAATGTAAGCACATAAAAGTAGAGAAAGTGCGAACACATTGTCACAAAAATAGGACAAACGTAGAGGCCCTACGCATACTAAGTCGTAACTATCTTTTTCTTTACCTATTAGGTATATCTTTTTCTTAGATAAGACAATACATATGTAATTAACTAAAACTTACATACAATAATAATAAATTAATATTATTTACAAAATGTAC
>DWPV01001687.1:0-19665 GCA_018251915.1 Urbanus proteus proteus
AACCTAATTCTAAACTTAAACGTTATTCACTATTCCCTCTTTTCTACACAAACATAAACGCTAATGTAATATTTTATTTAATACTATGTGCTTACATACACATACTTAAAGATAAATACAGAAAGATTTATTATTTGAATTAACAATTGTTTTAGCAATAGCTTAGCAAACAGGTATCCTTAGTAATTTTACAGACTTAGATCCCAAGCACGTATCTCAAATTATTCGAATCCTTACAACAATAATCTTGTTTCAACGAAAATATCAACCCATAACCGGCACTAAAACAATGCATTTTAGCCACATACATACATATAATCGGACATGAAAACGCCGTAGCCAAAAAACCAACGCGACTGATATCGCAGAGCAAACTGCGCCATAAATGCTGTCAAACAAAAAAGATTGAACGCGAATCTACCACGTTTACGCGTGTTTTACCCCCAATGGTATCACGTCATTCTCGTCCATAGTTATTTGTATTGCTCAGTGAAAATTGGTTCCTGGTTTTTCCGCGTCGCCGGACCGAGAGCACTCTTAATGCATGCACCCAATATGATATGAAAACCGGGTCCTCCACCCAAACAGTTTATGAGGGGATTCGGGAAAAATCCCGTTGTTATTCTTGCATTACCGCGAACAAAATGCACGGGTAGGACCCGTTTTTGTTTTCCTATTGTATATTTAATGCGATGAATGATGAATGGTATGAAAAGAGTGACTGAATTGTTGAGTTTGTACTTTTGAGGTTCACCGCTCTAGGATCTGTTGTCAACTAAAATCATTTCAAAGTCACGTCACGGGTCATAAATTTTGTCGTAAGAGTTTCGTCCTTGTGTTCATAAATCTCATAGCCGTATGATCTCATAAGTAGATATTCTAATGGACGATGGAAATTAAAAACGCGACAATACGCCTCTCATATGCTCGTCTGCTTCTTACAGCAGACATGTTGTTAGAAAACATCCCGCAAAATAATGAGACTGCTCATATCATTGTGCAGGAAACGATTCACGGAATGATTACGAAAACCTTTAAACAGTCCGCGACGTTGGGGGACGTTTGTTTTAATGAGAGAGCATATAATTGCAACTAGTTGCGTGTTTGTATGGTTGATACTAGAATTTAGTTACATTGCCATCAAAGCCCGATTACAGTTGGTAGGTAGAGTTTTAGTTCGGAATGACTATTTACTTTGCACCTATAGATATATATATATTATTTTATAGTAGGGTGTTATTGTATCTGCCTATAACTGTAAGGAACGTGATCACTGGGTTACATAATGAGTTAAATAAAGATATAGAGAAGATATGATCCATACATTTTATATCCATGCACGTTATATAAAGTCTATGTCTATAGGTGACAATGATTACTAATACGTAAACTATGTAGTCCACTACGTGTTAAGTGCTTGTTGTTTAAAACAATACTTGTAGCCTGTCATTGAATTGATGAGAGCTGAAAAATTGGATGCATCTTTAATTATTACAGTCTCTTAAATGTCATTTCGGTTAGCCTTAGTCGCTCTTGACATGCATTCATAACAATGTCGCCATTAGAATCAATTTTGCGAGTGTCGACGGCCTTGGTTTTATTGTGTTCAATGCCACCCAATTTCTTCTAATAAATTACGTTCAGTTGCTTGAAAACATTTTCATTACGTAATGGAGTTCTTGAACACATTTTTATATATGTTACAACTGGTTGAGAGTTAGTAAATATCGATGTACTTATCTTCAACATCATTATTATGAAAATACGTATCTATACCTATGTTAGTATGTTCAGGAGCACAGGCGTATTCAGAAGGTACTATTAGATAAATGAGAACATAGCCAAAACTGTGAAACGTATGACTTAAGATAGTCTAATATAAATGAAGAATATACCTAAGTACCTTTTGCTTCTACATATTCTATAACAGTTACATAATTTTCTTCACGTATCAGAAATGACTTACATTATAAGCCTTTTCCTAATATTCTTAACAAAAACTGTAGAAATCAAGTAAATCATGGTTATTTCTTTACCAATACATATTTAAAAGAAAGAACAGTTCGAAGACAATCAACTATTTTGTCAAGAAGCTACGTGCATAATTTAGTATTGTCATTACCGGCCCCATTGTAATTAGCAGCTACATGATGTTGTGGGTATATCGCGGTTCTGCTACACGCTTCACTTAGCTACATGTCAATGACCCTTGATGAAACAGGTGACCAATTATTTCCTGTGATGTCAACACGTAAACACTCCTTTATCTCTGAGGAAAACATGCAAACTAGACCCAATTTAGGTTTGTTGACTCAGTAGTAGTAATTACTGTTGAGATGGAAATTTCCAGGTACACGATGGTTTTTTTAAATACCTACAGACTTCTACATAATAAACCATTATTACATAATAATATAGCATAAGTTATTTCTGAAAAATTATGTTTGGTTTAAATCGACCTTTTAACTTTCATATACTAACACCAAGCATGCGACCCGATCAGAATGTCATTTAGAAATAAGTAGATACTATAATATATTTATCGTTTAAAAGTATGTACCTACTTCATAATGATTGAAAGTTTTTGAAGTATATCATCCCAAATTTAATAGTATGGTGAACAACAGCCCGAACAAACTTTTGCTAAAATATCTGTGTCTTAGTAGGACAATGGGTCGATGATGAAATATTAGTGTTATTGGTGTACATAATATATCGTATTTCTACAACACGGTCCAGTAACCCGACGTGTCAATTAAGAAGCGTCGACCGTCGCCCGTTTCAATTTAAATTTATCCCAGCTGCTAACAAAATTATTGTTAATCGGGATCCATATTTGTGAGTCGCACTATGGATAATAAACGTATAAGAATGAAATAAAATAGACGTATTGTACTGGGCGAACAATATTGCTGGACTGGACAAATAATTTCCTAATATGATAGTACCACGTTCTCGTACCATATCCTGTTATTAAAATTGTATGTGTTTAACTAAATATTTAGGTACTGTTGCTGATATATACCTACATCATCAAATCCTGTATTTTAACTTTGCCGTAACTCTTTTTATGTCCCACTGATGTGTCTCTTCCCACTCGTCATATTTGTGATGCCTTGATCTAAGACCTACTTAAGATATAGCTCATGATTATATTAAAGAAATTGACTTGTCTGTTTATTAAATTTTCTATTAACAGACTTAGCCCTATGATTGCGCGAACTTATCAACAAAATTTCCACGTATCAATTGGTACGGCCACCCGTCACCCGTTTTAATTAAAATTTATTCCATCTGCTAACTGAATTATTGTTAATCGGGCGCCATGTTTGTGTACAATAACATGACCGTCCCAGAGGAAATACGGGACTGTCAATAACATTAGAATCAACAAACCAACTCATTGCAATCCTTAAAGCACAATCATTATATAATTCGTCATAAATAAATTAATGGTACTATTATCTCTCCACTTTAGTAGCGGATGAAACTAGACATTTTAATATTACCTAAGGTATATTTAGAATAAAATTAAAAACTTTGTTTCGAATCGAATCAAAACTTGATTAAATAAGCTCAGCGGATTTAAGTATAAAATTTTTACCTAAAGGTACCTATCGCATGTTTTGAAACACGAAGGAAACAAATTTGCTCGCTTCAGGAATATTCAATTTTACACTTTTCTGTACACCTGCGGGAATTTCTACAACAATTTCATTTTAGAATCTGTGTATTATGTGAATTTTATTTCTAGATACAATTTACTTCAGCTGTGTATTTCCTACAGAAAACATATTACATTTTAAATTATCGTTAACAATTTCATACACACTATTTAGATACCATAATTATATTTGTGATAACGGTAAACACAACAGCTTTCAACAATAATAAAAGTATCCAAAAAGTTAAAGTCTAAAGTACAAAGTTAGGAAATTACGAGATACACATACAAAATACGATTCCATAACGTATTTATTGACATTCGCCACGCGTCTCATTAACGGTTCATTACGATTTGCGCCATTTAATTGGCTTACCGTTGCAGATCGTGCTTTGAATCAGAACCGTCCACATTTTCAAACAGCGCGGCTGCATCTAACGAATACTTTCGCAATAACTTTAAAATCAATTCCCAGCACAATCTTTACGTCCTTAGTCAAATTCTTACTAAGTCATACAAATTATATTTAATCAAGATTTTGTTAGGTCATTAGCATTTGTTGCTTAACAAATCAATGTATATCAATTAGACATTATATTTGTGTATCGTGTACATTTTTGTACAGTTCCCAATAAAAAAAAATACTAAAACCTTTTTTTTTACTTTGTAATGGTCTTAACGTTCAGGATATGTACGACACGTAATAGGTATGGTAATTTTATAAAATTAAACTTCTCTAGCCTATTAGTATTAAATCTATTGATAGTTTTTTTTTAGTTATCATTTTTATATTCAGTTAATCTTCAAAGTTTTCCCTAAATTTTTGTGTAGCTGTTTATATGATATTCTAAATATTTCATCAAAGCGTCTTCATTCTTTGGTACTTAGCTACTAAAAAAGATTTAAAACAACAGTCCAAACGTCCGATGCTTGACATCCGTCTTTATTTTTTCAACGCTTCCGTCTCAACAACATCCGTGGAAATTTTCAGTTTCTAAAATAGTAAGTTTAACTAATGACACAACTTTGGCTAATGCTTTTTCCATTATGCCCTTAAATACGCTACTGCAAGATTAAATTCATTCTACTAAGATTACATTCTGAACCAAGATTTTCGCTCGATCACACAGTTAAAGATTTGAGGCCAAAGACTATTTATTTTATATTAGCTGCTAAATCAAAAAAGAAATTTATTTCATAGTCTCTAACTACACGATTAACATAATAATTACCAAATATGTTATGCATTTAAACTCCCTAATACTCGTATTTGACTTACTAACTTTCTTGCTAATCTCATATGTTACATGTAGGTATAAAACTATTCAACGTAAAGTGCTTTATTAAATTTCGCTTAGTTCTTCCCCATAGTAGCGTAATTTACTTAAAATCGTAATGCCGACAAAACGGTGTAATTTACTGCCATAACTTAATTACGTTTTGCCTTACCACAACACAAGAAGCAAATTTACTGTCCGTATTTCTTGGCACCCCTACGCGATAAAGCAAATTCTTGGAGTCCGTTTATAGTCATGCTGACTTTTGGCAACATGTCAATACGATTATGAGCGTTGCTGTTTCTTTGTATGTTTTTTTAAATATTTTTCTAATAGCATGTGATTAATTTTCTATAATGGTATTGTGTTAAAATCTCATCCATTGTATGATAGAAAAGCTAAATATGTTCACTATACACGAATAATAATAAAATGTATAAGATATCTAAGCTATCCATATCAGGTAAATAAGCTTTACAAATCAACTTTAATAGGAGTATTAGTTGAAATTTCGATCAGTTTAAGAGTCAGAAATCAACAACTATATGATAACACCTTTTCTATCATTATTTTACGGCACGGATACGCTAGCATGTTCCGCGTCTCCCATTTGAGCTTAATTGTTTCGAGCACACCAAATTATTTTGATTTATAGCTTTGTGATTGCGGCAATTCGATTATGTAGGGTCTTTGTTGGTCCCTAAATTGAATGAAATGAAAAATAAATTAGGCTACACATTGTAAAGTGGAGCGCGCCTTCAAATAATACGATCTGTCGGACGCATTGTGTCTTCGGGTGACAATAAAGCTTATAAAAATGGAATAGCGTGGCTTTATAAGGCCGTTACAACACGAGTTACATGAAAGAAAGAGGGAACTGGAATCGGCACGTGGGCGAATCGAGGCTACTACCCGTAGGAATTTCGCGGGTAGTAAAATTATTGAAAAATGACCAGCCAATAAAAATGCAGGTTTCCTAGTGGTAAGAATACGATTAGGTATGTTCTGATTTCTATGCGTTTGTTTCGCTACAGCTGTTTCCATGTTAATCGGCCTATGCCACTTCCTCTTCTTTCTCTTTTTTCTGTGACCAGTTCCGTCCTTATAATCGAGACAAATGACTTGCGCCTTTACAAATAGAAAACGTACAAGGTACAATGCTCACTGCAACCGTGTTTTAAAATAGATTGGCTATTTTCATATAGGTTCTCTTTGTAACAGCTTAGCAGTCAGACTGGCGCTTACTGAAGTTAATCTCTTGGGAGTCTATTATACTCGAGTAATGAGCTTTGATTTAAAGATGCAGGTATTCAGGTCGTTGACCTACTTAGTCTTGCATATTTTTGTATCTTTTTTACTAATAAATAAATAATTGTCATTTATCTGATTGATTTTCACGGTAATAACAAAATTTGAATATATTAAAAAAAAAATAACTAATTTACCATGGAAAATAATTCCTATCAATTCTCTTATATTAAAAAACCTTTGGGTAATGTGCCAAATTTTTATCATAAATCACTATAAAAATAAATGCCTTTTGTTGACATTTAAATTGCTATACAAATAGATTGCGAAGTAAATTAAACGCATTAATTAAATGAGATCACAACTCTTGTGTATTTTGAATAAATATCTATTCACCGTCGTTTATACGTGATTAATACGCCTCTAAATTAGTCTGAAATAGCGGTATTGCACAACAGCACAATGTAATAGGCGTGATCGTTTCGGTGTATTTGTGTTGAGTTAATTCAGTATCTAGGAGGTGTGTGAGTCAGTGGCTTAGTCACCGCCGCCTCGAGAGTACTCGAGAGCTTAGCTCGAAAAAGCTTACGACACGTTTTAGGAAAACTGTGTTCCTTTTTCAGAAGGAAACCTTACAGGCGCAACTTTAATTGGGTATTTATTCATTTGAAAACGTACATTTACAGTCGAGAATTAAGTTAAAAGAAGTTAATACGCTTTTAGACATAAATTGGCATATTTAATAAATCTCACTCTTAATTCGCAACATGCTCACTTTTAGTTTAATCTACAAATTTCTTGGAAAAGACTACAATGATTAGGTATATCTAATCTTAAGAGCATTACCATTACATTTTATCTTTAGCACTGAACACTTTAAATTTTAATTCAAATTAAATATAAAGATATGCAATTAACAATAAATGCCCTGAAGTATGTAGATATATCACGGTGTTTACTTCTATATTTTTCCTAGAAAGTTTTTGGTCTTTGCTTTTTGTCAATGATATCACTTTTTATCTCCGGCTCCCTGACTATTCCCGTATCTCCTTCGCTTGTTTACGTAGAATATCGGATCGATCGCCCGATATTGGATGCGGGACGTCTTCCAGACGGTGTGAATAAGCGTCTCTAAAAAATAAATCGGGAATTTCCAGACGACAAATGGAGAAGTTGCGGCGAGTCATCGGTCGCCATTCAGCTATTGCTTTGCCACCTCGCGGACTTTTGAGTTCTATCTTTTATTAGATTTTTGTATCGCTTTCTCTACTTACACTACGATTCCCTGTATTTTAGTTGTCAAGAATCTTCAAACAGAAGAATATCTTAATCCGTAGAAGATCTATAACAGAAATTTAAATTCCTCGTTCGTATCTGTCTGGCCAGAGATCGAATCCGAAAACCTTTGCGTGTTAGATTTAACTCGCCAAGTAAGGTATATTAATTCATAATATGTTCCTACTTATTGTTGTATGTATAAATTACATCATTAGTACAAATTTGTTTCCAGTTTTACAAACTTTCCTAAAATGGTAAAATGTATCCTTTACTAATATATTGTTACATTCAAACAATATATGTATTAAAATTCTTGATAAACAACCAATCCACAACTGTAGAGGCACACGCGCTTTTGGTAAAAATAGGACCTCGGATAGGATTGCATAAATCCAATAGTATTTAGTGCGGCGGAGTGCATCGCTTTTGACAAATTCCGAAACCAATTTTTGAAAATGTTCGGAGCTCTTTCGAGCAATAATAGAGTCTAGTCCCTACCTATATAGCTCAAGTTTTTATTTTTGTACTCTAGTGTACATGTTTTAGTTTGTCGTGTAAAAAATGAATCACTTACCGAAGTATTAAAAACAGTAATTCGGCACCTATCTTATATAAAGCGGTATCTGCCATCCTTGGCCAACCGTAACTACCTGTCACATTTTTTCAAATCGGCAGATATCAATTTGTGGCATTCTATTTTTCCTCAAACTCCTCAAGTTTCAATAAACTGATTATTTTCATAATAACCTAGTTACTATATCAACAAACCTCTATAATAATTTGAAATAGTCATAAGACTAATATATTCCTCTTCAGTAAAAAGATAAAATCTTCAAGCCAAACAGAAGCAGGAGCGGTCATATTAGATATCCTGTACAAACATCCATTCTGTACCATGAAGTAATATTTATATAGGGATACGCATACAAACAAAACCACATCCTACAATGAATAAAATAGACTATTTTGAGGGTATAAGACCATGTTATAGGTGCTCAATTAAAATACATTTTCGTAGATAACCTAGTGGGTAAATGATTCATAGTCATACTGTGTTGATACTTTTTAATTGTTATAATTTCCTAATTTCCCTCATTTAATTTTATTTTACTCTTTTTAATCATAAATATGCTTCATATGTCTATGTTTTTTGTACATAATGTTTATATTGGTCATCATTTACATAATACAACTTCAATCAATACTTCAAGTGCAACTGAAAATTATCGTCTAGACCAAAATTGCCAAATGAATCATTCATTAATTCATTATTCAAACATTGAAGTAGGTATTATTTTTCTCAGCTCCATAAGTTTCCAGTTTCAAATCGTTATGTTCGGAATCTCGTTATTATTCCAGAATTAATAAATTGCAGCAAGTTCCTCCCGCTGACACGCCCTATAATAACCGTGAAAAATTAACATAATATTGTATTGTATTATTATCGTTTCATTGCCAGTAACAAACGCAGCAAATATATTGAGTTTGTTAACATACAAACAGATAACCTTAAACTGTATATACGAGTATACAAATCCATAAGTAGATACTTCTTTAATTTATTAATTTAATTTTAATGTCCACTGTTCTTTTAACTGTGTTTTATTAAAAACAAGCAAAAAAATAAACAAATAAAACCAGTCAAAATTATTCCAAAATTCTAAAAAAAACAAACGTAGGAATGATACATTGACCTTAAAATAACATTACGCGAACATTCATTTGCACATTTATATTTTTCTACGTAATCTTGATGGTTGGATAAACGAACCAAAAATTGCAGGAAAAATAAAAGAGCATTGGCTGAATGAGATATTTCGGATGGACCCACCGCGCTGCCCTAATGCGGGTTGACGTGTTACGTTTGCCACTCGTTTTACTTTTATTTGACGTTCACAGCCCTCTCTGGACATACATTTGATATATTCAACACGCACTTCACAATATACGTGTTATAAATTCCTTCAGATCATTCCCCTCTACAAATAAATGAAATTTCTTGTGTGATTTCAAAATTATCGCTATTCTCTCAGCTCATATCTTTGTATCTACGATACGTAACGTACAGAAATCGTTCTTACAGGACCTTTTGACAACAGATACAGGAATGGGTTTTGATGGATCTTTTCTACTTCTTAGGGAATGACGCAGCTTCAGTTAATATCACATAGTACCGGTAATATCGCTATTGTGTGTTTATTGGACGTGATAGCCATAAATTTTAGATAATAGCGGCAAATGATATTAAATTTCTTTAAAAAAAGTATTAACATTTTATTACAATTAACGCGGAAGTAGATACAAAAAAACCCTATTATTTAATAAAGTATGTTCACTGAATATTTTCTGTAGAGTTCACATTAGGTAGGTACTTCTGTACTTCGAACCTATCTAAAACAAAACATTCCCTACCAATTATTGCCGACCTACGTGCGTGTATACAGTATACACCTCACATAAATATGGATTGCACAAAATATTATGCACCATTAATTGAGCGATTGCGACGACCATAAAGCAAAGACAAAAAGTCGTTAAAAGTGTAACGAATGTCGGTAACTACAGTAATAAACCCAGTTACATTGCGTTGCAACTTCAATCGCGAGCAACCGTCCGCATCGGTAATAAAAGCCGAATTTATCATAAAAAGTCGCACATTAAGACTAAAACAGTCGTAAATAAGAAAATAAGACCATCTATTTATATTTGCGGCGTAAGTGTTTATGATCAGTCTTGGTACTTAATATCTTGTAGACACTACTTTGATTTATAATTACTTACTGTAGATGCTTACTATCATATTCTGTAAAAGTCCAATTCAATAAAATAAGTTAAAAATATATCGATGCCTACAAATCTTACAAACGTATAATTTCTCGTATAGATAGCGTTATGTTAAAGAAACCTCTTGAAGTACCAAAGTGTTTAGGATAAGCAAGCATAGTTTAAAAAGCTGATAAATATTACAACATCACAGATAATATTATTAATTTATTAAAGATTGATGATTAATAGTAAATAGATTAATGATATTTTTAAATCTAAATAAATATAATTAGTTATATTATAATGGTGTGAAGTTATAGTTATAATAAAAAATATCAAGATCTCTCGGTCCTAGTATACGATCGTAGGGCGGGCTAGCGAGTAATAGCGAAGCATTCATTGAAGTGGAGCGTCGGCGGGCGTTTGCGGCGGAACCGAGCGTTTGGAAATAGACTCACCTGTATGCCCGGAAACCTCGAGACTTGTGACTGTGGCTTTACTTTAGGAATTTAAATTTTACTTTAAATTGGATTTTATATTTAAATGCAGATCATAAAATTTGTAAAATATTTCAATTTATTTTTTTACGCTAAATTCATATTTGCCAATGATTTACTTAAGTAAAATAAATTACAAATAATAATTTTTTTTTTCTATAAAAATATTTATAATTTATTCAATAGAAATACCATACAGATCCTTTAAAGCTTAAATACAAAATACATAATAGGTACTTTATTGTAATATACAGTTTTTTTTTCACGGCTTTGATTTTTTAATGGAAAGTTAGTATTTGATTCAAAACATCTGTTATCACGATATACTTGTATTTTATTTTTAAATACTATTTCGTTTAATTGCCAGTGGTACGGAGTGACAGATCAGGCAAAAACGATGACATATGCTGTCTGGACTAATGTTATTTTAGTAAATTAGCCTCTCATAAAATCGGATCCTTGCTAACGGCGGCGACACCTAATTACAAAGATTTATAGCGAACTTAAAACAGTGTTGTGTAAGTATTGTAATTGTAAGGAAGTACTGTAAATATCTATATTTAATAAGATACAAATAAAAATATTATTATAATTTATGATGTCATATTTCATATGCAACATAATGTTATAGCCCAGTTGTAAGTGTTATGGACATAAATAATGATGTTTAAAAAACTAAATTAATTTGGAATTAGTGAAATAATTTAATGTAAATATTTTAGTTTTAGGTTAAGCCACTTTCATCAAATAAATTTGATAAAAATAACTATCTTCAAGTTTAGATATTTCAAATCCGTTCCAAATCCGTTTAGTGCCGTTTAGGAGTTGGAAATAAACGGGATGCGTCAACATAAAATTTATGATAATAACAGAGTTGTATTCATAGATTTTTTAGATGAGCTCAAACACGATGTCAGGTCTTCCTTTATCCCGCACACAAAGGGTCTAAATACGCCGGTAGGTCAAGTGTCGGTTCCCGGACGTAAGGCCTTGTCCCTCAACAAAAGACCTCTTTTTTTAGTGGCTTATAAAGCTCGTGACAGGTCGAGAGGTGATGCCAAAGGGAGATACTGTATACACGCAGTGTCAATGCGGACAAAATTAAAGTGAAAACTAATTACGTAAACTTACAACACATGGAACTTACAAGACGTGGTATTTCGCCTGAAACGATAAAGATACCTACTGAGTAGTTTGTAAACTTTATATTTGTACCAATATAATATTAAAAGTCTTCTGACTTTTCCCGAAACAATTAAATATAAAAATATTTCTAAATTAATTAATTTTTTTTTTTTGCTAGACTCAGACGTTATGAATTACAGGACGAACTATAACTATATTATATGTAACTAGATATTTGAAAAAAACCTTAAAAACAGTGAAATATTGGAATCAAAAATTTATCAACCCTATCATACATCACACCCCTCACTTGCCAGCACTAATTAAGACAACAATCGCTTCCGTTTTGTCTTCAGTGCACTTTCAGCAAAAGTTGCCAATTTTCCCGCTATCTAGCAAGTTTTAGGGCGTCCCGCTCTAGCGAGCTTTCGTAAGCTTTCGGGTTAGTCAGAGCCGCGCGCGCACGGGCCACGCGCGTCCGGCCAAATCCGTTGAAACATCGCGCAATCTGTACGATGTTTTGAAATAATTTAGAAGCACGCGCACATGTCATTATTGTTTTGAACAGTGGTTCTATTACTAAGTAAAAAATAGTGATCTTTCATTTTGTACTTCTGGGCAACAGTACACCGTTAGTTTTTTAGAGTAGTTCGCGCCGAAATCTGTTTAATGGTTCGCTTGCATTTAGACAACGTGAATATATGTATACAGAATATACGAAAAAATAATGGATATCAAATGTGGTTTACGATAAGTTTGGAGTGGACATGTGAAAATTTATAACAATCTAATGAAATTCATTTTAACCAATTCTAATTAGGAACTAATTAATAATGAAATCATTCACGTAAACTTAACTACATCTCGACATTTTTTTGTACTAATAACCAGAGATAGTAGTAGTATTAGTAGTATATAATCATTTTCTTAATTATTCTTTATTATTGTGATGTTTATTAATATCCATGTTTGTCTATATTTCAAAATAAGTGAATCGCTTGTGAATATTAGGTACATTGGACATTAGTCTTGAATGTACAATCGAGTATATTACTTGACAGTAAATATACCTAATATTACATCTCCAGTATCCATGCGCCTTAATTTGTGAGATGTCACGTTGACAACGTACCTACGCTGATGGTAACAACAAGTGATTTCAAAACGCGTTACTCACGATTTCCGAGAAGTGTACTTTTCGATATTACATTTAAGACTCCCCAGTTTAATATGTATTCATTCACGTCTAATTCAGTCACGAGGTCGACGTAAAGTCATGAGTTTCGTAGAATACGTTGTCATGCATATACACAATTACACATATACAGATATACATATATTTTGAAATATACGGTTTAAGGGTTCGTATATTAGCGCGAATTACGTTATAACAAAAATAATTCGATTTGTCAAATTTTGATTACAATCGAAATTAATGTTATATTGTACGCGAATAAATTAATCTGAAACTACAAAACAAAAGGTTCAAGAAAGGATTTATCCGCCAATTCGATTAAGGCAATAGTCTCATCGATGCTGTTTAATAGCTTACCGATTCGTTTTCACTCGCTTGGCGAAATCTCTTTTCAACGAATAAAACAATATATACGAATAGAACATACTAAAAATATTTTTAATTTCGCTTTAGAAACATTGTTAATATGTTTGTTTGTTCGTCTTTGTGATTGTTACGAAATAGGAAAGGTTTGCTAAAGGAAGTAATTAAATTTTAGATGTTTTTACGTAAAGCGCAACCGAAGAATGTTATCTCTCAACGATTAGTAAATGACACGTGCCGCTTTTAAAGTTATAAACGTAGGAACAATCATCATTAACTTGTTATGAAGTCAACGTGATTGAGGTATTAAAAGTGCCTAGGTAAATATAATTTACATGCTTTGGGATAACTTTTAAGTCTCCTATGTCTCGGTCAGACTGGAAATTTTTCCACATTTTAAAACGAATTGGGCGTGTATTCGAATTATTGTCTTAATTTCTATTTATGATAAAAAAGCAAAAGGATCGTCAATGAAAAATAAAAATGACGCTTTCATACCTACTTACTATAATCGTGTTTAAATAATACCATGACTTTTTCTCGCTCATGATTAGATTATTACCTAGAAAGATAGGAGAGGGTGATCATCGTCACCCTAAACATCGAATTTACAGTTCAATCGATACAAACAGTTTTTATTCGACTGTAAGACGAGTCCTTAAAGTTGTCGAATGGTCTTTTATAATAAATTACAAACGGTAAGTTGGAAGTGCACTCAACGATTTATTGTAATGACGTGCTGTGCTCTGCCTTGCAAATGGTTTTGCGATATCGAGGACTTCTTGCATACATTTAATTACATATAGGTTCGCATAAACATACCATTAAACAATTTTCAGATACTGTTATTATGCTGTTACTGTACATTAGTTTTTGTTTATATAACTACTAGTTGTGCAATATCAGTATGCCTGTTGCCTGGTTTCAAATATCGCTAAGTCCTACTTACGAGTAGTTATAAGAAATCTAATTTAAGGTTTATTTTAATGCGTTATTTCTCTATATATTGATTTATTTATTTAAAATTTAAAATAAATATAGAACTAAAATTTAAAATAAATATATAATTTATTAAATAGATAAATTTTTAATTGCGACTATTAGTCAACTTATGCATTGGCAACAAAACTTTAAAAAAATACAACTAACATTCAATTACCTAATAGGTATGTAATTAAAAATCAAAACTATTTCCACTATGGCAATATTTTCGAAACATTTTTCATATAGCGTCTAAATAAAACATAAACCGTCATAAAGCAACGACAACATTGAGCTAAATTGAGAAAGGAGTTTCCGTTCGAGACGAAACTGGACGAAGATAGGCCACTTCAAACAAAACCGAGGCAAAACGTTGACAAATGCGCTGGCTTCGCGACCACTCGTTTACCTACATCGCGCTTATTTATACTTACAATAAATCTATACTAACATAAATATTATGTTGCAACTGTCTCGGATTACAAGAAAACGGATATCTTTAAACCCATGTATTATGTTTAAAGTACCTATACCAAAACAAAAACCTCATTCTCAAGCTTTTAGACTGTTAAAAAATAATAAATAATGAGCTGATTTTGATTTGTGCAACTTTTATAAAAAGAGATATTTTAGATTAAACTTAGTTAATATGACACACATAGGATTGCGGCCGTATTTAATCAAATTTTGTATTAGGTATATTCACGAATAAAATTATTAAATACTAGCTGATCCCCACGGTTTCACCCGCGTTATAAAAGTAAAAAGGAATTCATATCTAAACATAGGTAACATCCCGCTCTCCCCAACGGCTGCATTTTTTTCCAAAATAAAGTTATGTTACGCCTATGTTACGCCTTAGACCTTTAGCTATCTTCCAGTAAAAGTCCTGTCCAAATCGATTCGGCCGTTTAGATTACCTTTAGCCAAACAGACAGACAGGCTGATATTTTTTTAATTGCATTTTCGTTATAGGTGTCGTGTATGCTTTCATATGCATGGAATAAAAAATGTTATTCTGAAATCATAGTCAGACAGATTCATTTTAAAATCTTTAATATCTGCTCTGTTAAGCAATTTCACTGACTAATACTGATAAATGCCCACGTGCACACACCGATTTCAGCTGATAATAGGATAACATAAATTTACGGCCTATTTCATTCCTCACTGCCTATTGTTTGATAGAAAATAATTTATTGATTTACGTAATTGTTAAAATAGTTCAAATAGAAATTGAAACACTAAAATAATACTTTAGGCAATTAAGTACAATAAATAAATAAATTTTATTTTTTAACATTTGTAACGTGGGTTTAAAGTAGGTACCTATTCATCACACTGGTCCAATACACAGAGGGTTTCAGATTCGATACTGGTCTGGCTCTACGGCTCTACCATAGGCTATAGGTATGTCGTAAGGAATCATAATACAATATCGACTATGAGTGTTTATAAAAACGTATTTATAACTTACTTTCATAAGATTCTTATGTCGGTCATGTTTAACATTTAACGTACACTGCAAATAGCCTCGAATATAATACCCAAAGTATTTAATAACATAAACAACATAATGAACAACACTCTCCTATATTACGTTAACCATAAATAAAGTATATGTTTACGTGTTACTAAGCCACAAAGAATTCAAACTTCGCATTAAACACTTATTCACACTTAGTCGAAGAAGATACTTTATTTCGGCATTTCTCATATCCAACGACATGATTTATTACCTTCCTCCGACCAGATGGACAGAAAGACGGACGAATAACGGACGAACGCTCATAAGGCTTCGATTTTTGACGGAACAGTAAAATGAGTACCGTTGTGTGAATTATCTCTACCGAAATCATAAAACTGCAAGCCGTGTCACCACATATTCTAATAAATTATAACTATATATTTATTTGTATAAAACGGAATATAATTTAGATTTTGGTATACGTTTGGCAAAAAAGGCAATACAATATAGTACAGTTTTAAAATGAGTAAAACCTTAAAGTAATACGGCAAAATAATTTCTATATTAACGTTTTGTAAACGTTTCCTTGGAAAATACAATGAAAATAGTCTGTATATGAGGATGGCTGGAATATAAACAAGGATCTTGGCTGAGGCAAGATACGTAAGTCAAAGTTACAAATGCGAAAGTATACCTGCCTTTAGTTCTAACAAAATAGGTCCAAAGACACACTATGGCGTATACGCCGATAAGAATCCGGCATAACCACTTCATCACCCAGCGAAAAGTTGTATCCATGAAGAATTTCCTGACGTGAAAAAAAATCTTAAATGTCGCTTAATATCCTATTATATTTCTATTCGCAACAATGACCTTACAGAAGCATTGATAGACGCTTCACACTTTGCCACTTGTTCAACATTAAACTAAAAATTGTATTCTTTGAAGTGCGAGAAATAATTAAGACTACACTTATCTGTTATAGAAGTGATCAAGTACTTGGAAAGTGCACTCAACTCGTAAATAACTTAGCACATCTGCGCCCCACATATGACCAAGGCCGATACATCCTTTTATCAAACCAATAACTAAACGGTCCTGTTCGGAAATGATTGACGCCTTGTTTAGACTATCGGTCACGTAAACAAAGGGAGGACTTGGACGCATAATGTATTTGGGAGATTGTGTTATTAATGATTAAAAGGAAAAAGGTTTTTCTTTTGAATATTTTTGTGATTATTGTAATGACTTAAAAATATTGAGAGGTTCTTAATTTTGAACGACTTTAACCGCTTCGATATCTTTTGCATTCACTTCATACGCTTTTGTCTATATACATATGACTAAGTCGCTTCACAGGTGGTAGAACTCTATGTAGTTCGACTCCGTCAGCACCACCGCCACACCTATTTCTGCCTTATGAGACATACTTATCCGAGGCGTTCCAACTTAGTCCTCAGGGATAGCTACGCATCTGTGGTTGACCTCAGGTATATTATCTAGGGTTGATTACAGATATTTATGGGCGGCAGTGGCCACTAACCATCAGGTGGACTGCATACTCGTTTGCTACTTCCATCATAAAAAAAATCTTCAATATATCCGTGCAAGTTAAATTATAATCGGTTCAGTTATTTACAACATTCACCTATAGGTGCACACATAAATATAAGCAAATACAAAATTTACAACGTGTCTATAAAACATACATTAAAATAATCTGTACTCCCATGTTACTGTGTGACATTAACTTAATACATGTAACTCAAAACCGGAACAATTGCGTCAACTCGTGACGTATTAGACGCAATAACGATAGACGTTCATAAATCCTTTTACGTCACTCATATCTACCATCTACAAGTGTTTTAAGAGCATTGTTTCGATGTAAATGGTGTTTTATGATTATGTCACAGGAGGTCGTTGCCCGGCGCACCTTCAGCGGCTATAAATACGCGCCGTGTGTCGAACTTTTGACAAGCGTGTAAATAAACACCGTATCCGATACGGACGTCGTATTCAACTGCTGTGCTCTGTTTTACGTGGGTAAATAAATAATTAGACTGCAAAAATCAATAGACAATGATAGGAATTTGTTCTTATACTGAAAACGTCTTATTTGCCCGGCTCATAATCTTTTCTTTTTTTTTAATGGCGGAAGTAGGGGTACCTACAAAGATAGATGCCTTAAATCATCTTTGAATCATAATTTACTAATAGCAAAGCAAAATAATATAAACAGTACAGACACTATCACGTCTGAGTCATTATCACTTACTCACGGTGAGTGAAAATATCATTAGAAAATAGTTCTCAAAGCTCTAATTTTCAGCACGCTAGTCAATGATAGATCTAGTCTTTTGTTGAGATTTTGTTTTGACCTATAAATCAGTATACTTTAAATTAGGTCAGAGTATGTTAAAAATGATTGGATATTTTTAATTATTTAGATACAAACCAAATCTCAAATCATCAATCGTGTTTTTGTTACATTTCACACATGAAAATCATTGGACACACATTCAGCGATTTATTCAGTATTAAAGCGTACTTTTACCAAAAACATCATAATTATAGCTATGTTGAAATGTGGTGACTAGTTTACGATATTCGAAATGACGGTGACTTCAAAGCAGCGCTAGAAACGTGTGCTTTCCACATCCTTCGTAGGCGTTTTGTTTTTAATTACGGATATAGCTAGGATTTCCACTAGCGAATTACTCACGACCAAATGTGTTTTAATGATGCTGTGGAAAATTGAAAAATCAGTTTTTAAATTGGAATTGGAAGCATTGAAAGCTGGATGAACTTTGGACACTTGCCGCAGGGGTCTAAGGTTCAAATCCCAATGCTTTTTTCTAAGTTAGGTACGTATTATAAATTAATTACACTTTAATATCACGAGGAAACCTACATATCTAAATTCTTTGAAAAAATTATATATATGAAGTCTACCAATATCTATTTCACCATTATGATGGAGTAGCATGATTATTTTATTCTGAAATGAAACCCGTGCCCAGCAATGGGATAATAATGAGTTAATGATTTAGACTGTGCGTTATATCAAAACCTCTCTGTGTAATATTTAACGTTAATCAAATTCGTATAAAACCAGAATTTCCATTAACGCATTACTCGCGTGCAAATGTATTTTAATGACCACTGAAAACTATTTCACTAATCCTAAAATTGGAAAATTTAAGCGCATTAACCAATGTTCCCAAACGGTTAATTGTTTCACATTAATTAAATTGCGATATAGTTAGAATGTCACAGTAATTAATTCAGAACCCGTATTTAGTATTGATATTTCGTTAGATACGTGTTTTTACAAAATTTGGAAGCTTAATTAATATAAACTATTAAATTCAGCTGTGAGTTTTTGCATTTTGTTTTATTACTGTTAATAACACAGAACATTAAAAACTAGGTAAATAAGATCAATAAATATTTGTCTCCTATTAAATATTTCAAAAGTATTTAATTTCAGTAATAACTGAATCTTCAAATTAAAGCAAAATCGGTATTTTGGTTTTTAACAGAAACGGATGAAGATCAGAAATAAGCTGTTTTATAGCATCAGTTTAATTAAAGTTTAATATCTAGTATATAACAGACAGGCATATAATAGGGTAAAAGCCGGATAGTTGCCTCGAAGGGATAGTTGCCCCGGTTGATCAATTGCTATGTTAGGGATGTTTTTGGGATTCACAATTTACTATTATTAGAAGAGTCTTTCCCACAGACCTCGCGGCCACATAAGCTGTCAGAGTAGGCATAATATTATTTAAAATATGAGC